>JNEK01001642.1:0-76054 GCA_000697295.1 Mucor indicus B7402
AAAAACAAAAAAAAAACAAAAAAAAAAAAAAAAAAAAAAAAAAAAAGGAAGGATGTGGAAATGAGTCACACATTCTTGATCAAAGTTCTAATGTTTTTCTTTCTTACCTTCCACCTGTGCCAACGAAAACGCCGCAATGATCAGGAACTTGATGGACAGCTTTATAAATCACGTTTTCTATTTCCTGCCATCCTTGCGTTCCACAGACAGGAAAATCGTCTTCCATCAATGCATAATACGTCGATTTGAAATTATGTGAAGCAAATTGCAATGCTTTAGATACATGCAATCGTTGATTCCAATCTGATCCTTCTTCTCGTACCCACCGCAAGTACTGTCTTCCTTTTTGAGTTTGTGAAAAATGAGCTTTCGCAAGATCGTACTGTGTATGGTGCGTAAAATGGGTGTAGACAATAGCTTGCATACGGTGATAGGGTGAGTTAGCGAGAGGATTGTCGGGCCAATTTGCCAAATATGATTCCAATGTCTTTGTAAGGTAAGCAGGATCCCCGCGACGGGGTGCTGTCATAAAAATAAAAGTGAAGAGATAAGGGTCTTGAGAGGAAGGGGAGATAGCGTTAAGTTCAGCAGGAGCCACCATGCGCCCCTGTGTATAGTAGGCATTGAATGAACGCAGTACTGCCCATGTGCATCCGATGACCAAAAGAGATGTCTTGAGTGTGGACCACAAGAGTCTCCATAATGGCGTTCGACGATAATGCTCTAAAGTGATAAACTCGGCAGCGTCTTTGACTTGTGTTGCGTCTTCGCGTTTTTCAACAGCTAAAATGATCTGAAGAATAAGTGTGAGAATAAACCCAGTCAAAAGGCCGGATATTGACCACCAATATTTATTGCCAGTGCTAAAGTTGAGTAAAGACATGATGAGCTGTAATACTACTTTATGAATTGTCATTTGGTGATTGGAATCCTCTTGACCATATATAAGAATGTATTTATCGTCAATACAGAGCGATTGAACAACAAGCAAGGCAAAGAGAAATGGCGATATACCTATATATTTTTGAGATACAACTTGCAAGAGATTGGTTATGTGTATTACCTTCACTTCTTTCATGCATGGAATTACTAAAAAACAAGATAGGAAGGGCCCATCCAGTTGATTTAGAAAACAAAAACCCTAGTAAGTTACGTAAACCTAGTAGGGTTAAAAATAGAGAGACAAATAGAATAGTGAATCGTTTAGTACCACCAACCAAATGTGTTAGTGATTCTTCAAATAAACCTAGTATAAGAACATTCCAACTAAAAAGGGCGATACTTGGTAAAGTGAAATGGAATAAGAAAGGGGAAAGGAAGAGGTCGAGTAAGTTGAGTCTATAGATGACATAGGAGGGAGCTGAAAAAGAGGTATGTAAGATATTAAGAGCGTTTAAGGTCGATACGAGTAGAGAAATTAATATAATATACTGAGTAAATATAGGTAGTGGCCATAAACAAAGTAGTTTATGGGATTTACTTTTATGTTGTTGCGGTGGTCTAGTATTGTTGATATTGTTATTATTATTATTATTATTAGTGATAGTAAGTAGTCTACGAGAAGGGTAGTGGCGATAATGGCGAATAGCATATTTGGAGTTGCGTCGGGTATGATTATTTGATTTCCTTGTACTTGTATTAGTTGTAAAAAGTGTTTTAATATCACGAGGTAGTAGTATATTAGGCGTATTAAAAGTTGAAAAAGTGATAGGTATAGGTTGAGTAGCAGACCAACAAGATAGCTGCTGTTGTGTCTTTAGTTGATCTGATGTGATTAAATTATTTTGACTTTTTGTAAGGTTAGGGGTCGTTTTATTATGATTATTATTTACAATAGTAGGTTCCTCATCTCTTGTTGAAGTCGATTCAAAATTTAAACTAGATTGAGTGGAAGATCTCGTCACTTCTTGTATCAGTTTGACTGTGCCAAGCACTTTTAAAAGAGAATTTCGCATATCTCTTTCTATTTTGACCGAAGTAAGAAAGTATAGGATATCCACTTGTTTTTAAGGGGAAAAGAAACAGAAAAAAAGAAGTCAACTTTCTTTTTTTTTTTTTTATTGTATACAAACTCAGTTTACCGTTTTTTTTTTTGGGGAAGGGGGAAGATCTTTCCCTGTCCATTAAACTGCTGTAGGTGTCATTTTTTATTTATACTATTGTTATAATAAACTTGATTGGGTCAATAAAATGATGGTTTCGTTTAGTCCAGCGACAAAGTGCGACCAACATCATTCTGATTAACTACTGGATTTGTCATTTCTTTGATATTTCTTAGTACTAAAAAAAAAAAGAAGTAAATATAGATTTAAATTTTATAAACAAAAAAGCTTTTTACGGCGAGGTTTGAGTCCTTTATCAAAATTGGTGAAGCATATAGCTGCGTTTACAGTCGTCAAAATAATAAGAATCAAAGTAACACATGCTACATGAAAAAATTAATAAAAAAAATATTTAAATGGAGTCATCAATCATGATTACATACCAAAAAAAGTAAGCACTTCTTTAACATAGGTATACTTTACTGCTTGAGATGCATCATAAATACGATAGATCTTGAATATGAAATAAGCTATGCCTGCTGCTAAACCAAGAAAGAACAGAGAAATTAGTTGCCTAGATTCATGTCGTATCTATGGCAAAACAGAAATCAATAGGTTTCTATAGCAACAATTACACAGCAATTTACCGCATAGACAGCTAACACCAGACCTATACATGTTACAGGTATAGCAACAATAGTTAAAGGATATTCCACATCACCTTTTCGAAGTACAAGTACCAGAAATTGTATAGAGAACCCCAAAAAGAAGAAGAAATCAATTTTTAAAATAGTCAAAAAGATTTGATACCATCGATACATATCTTTTTTTTTATGTTATTAGTATGATCTTATAAAAATAGTTTGAAAATATATATATATATATATATATATATATATACATATATATGATTTACCATACTTCTAATATCTGGATCAGCACCAATCTTTTTATAAATTATCCAACTATGATTATTATCATTGTAAGGAATATGGCATCTAATGATACAATATATATTGTTACCCGAATTCAAAATAAAGCCTTGCGCCCAAGTAAAAGTAAGCCAATTGGCATACACCTATAACTACTGGGTTGGCGATCATAATTCTTTGAAATGGCCAAATATCTATTTGATCAGATAATTTGTCACGTAGTGCTTCTGCTATTTGTTTGAATTGAAATACTGCATAACTAAAGCAACATAAATTAAATAGTATGAAAGCAATGACTTGTATTGTATTCTTGTTGTGAACAGCGTCCCATGCTAAGGCAACTTGAAAAATCATCGAGAAAATGAAAATAAACAAATAAACAGGTATGCCTTTTGTTAAACCTAATTGAATTGAAGGCACACTATAGATTCAGATAATAGCAATGGTGAATATTATTTTACTACATTGATGTTATTTATATATGTACCTTTTGTTGAAATTGGCATATAATACTGATTCAAGTATAATAACAACAACTGCTTCAAATATTGTAAATAGTACAAGATAAAGTCCATTCTTGGTCTTCCATAATGTCTAATACGCATAGACGTCAGATTATACTGATAATCAAAGGTATTTACATATATGTTACTGAAAATGCTGTATCGTTTCTTTCTAGTTTAAAATCATTCGCTATTCTCTCCTTATTATTATTACTGCTACTATTTGCTTCTTCACTTATAAAACTTTCTGATGAGTTTATAAGAGTCGGCATCTCTCTTCTTTATTCAAAAAATCTCTTTTTTTTTTTTTTCTCGCTTCTCGAAAATTAAAATAAAAAAAGAGGAGAAAAAAAAGTTTTTTTTTGCAAGGCTACACACACACGCAACTTTCTTTTCGCTTCTTTATAAATATGGTAATAAAACAGTAATACAAAAATCTTCAGAAGAGCCATACTCCTTTTATGATACTTCTTCAGAATTTTTATTTTTATTGTTTCCACAGTAGCAGTTACCAAACTTTTCAGGTACGTAAAATTTAATGGAAATAATGACTTGTATTGAAGAATCGACAAAAAAGCTATATCTCTTCTCAGCTTCTGAATTCAGTAACATCTATGTACGACGCGTCACATGCTCATTTTTATGCCAAACATAGTAGAACGCTACACTATTATTGCTGCATATTACTATTAACAACTGACATATATAAAGGCAAGGGAAAGATATTTTCAGTTGACCCTTGCTCATCTCTTCATCTTAAATTACTACTTGCGCACCGAAGTGGCCGCCTTCTGACATCAAAGAACGACTTGCCCGCGAATAGGGCCATTTGCCCGACCTGATGAAATCAGGTGAAAGTTCTTTTTTTTTTTTTTTTTTTTTTTTTATACAATCACTTAATGATTATCGAGTTGAACAACGAAAAGCTAATATTCTTGTCTCTTCAGAAGTATTTTGGCGTTAACTCATGGATAAATATGGGGCAGAGTCACGCTGAAGGTATATAATTGTTTTTATAGTTACCAATTTCTCTAGTATTCAAGAGTTTTGCTTAGGAATCTCGTTGAATACTTCTTATTTGATTTTACAAGAAGAAGGCAAGAAAATCATGATTTTTTTTTTTTTTTTATTGTGCGTCGGCAGTTGAACTTTGACATTCATTTTATCCCAAGGATCGACGATGGTTTAGTTTATGTGTATATAGATGTTGTTTTTAAAGGCCATGGCTACATGTCTTGTACGATTTCTGGGCATTTTGAAGAGGCGTAAGCCATATACAACTATCCGCAGACCCGATGATGCTGAGGTGTTGTACGAGCTATAGACCATTTTTGCGCAGTAGCTTTCGCGTCAATTTAATTGCTTTCAGTTTCGTACTGCTGCGTCTGACATCCGTGCACTATGCTTGGAGATAGTAACACTCATTGTTATTACATGCCGTTGGCATTTATGGAAGCTTTGTATATCGTCCTTAACTGTAGTCGCAATACACTTGTTTTACCAAACGGATTATTCGAATATTGACTTTTAAACACTTCATTTTCAGAGATTGCTTGAAAACCGTCACCTTGAGCCCCTGCTGTTAATGGTTTGAAAGACAAAATTCAGTATTATACTGAATATAACCTTTTGCCAGACTTTGAAGGAGACGGAGGATTATCCGATGAGTGAGGTTCAGAAAAAAAAAAAAAAAGAGGGAATATTATACTATTAGAACAGAAAAGTTTGATGCTAACCATTTTGCATAAAAATTGTCAGACTTATGTTAATTTTATAATAGGAAACAGCGATCCTGAAGACGACCAAGCTGCTACAGAATTTATGATAAAGAAAGCCATTCAGCATTAACAACTCCTGTCCAGAGATAGGATATAATCGAATAGCCTAAACATCTGGTAAACATCGTACGAAACTACATTTCTTTAAAACCCATGATTGACATTTGATTCTTTAGCTGTTGAGCCATTTAGTTCAAACGTCAAAACATATGTAATTACTTAAACTAGCGCCAGCACCACCCATAGTATCAAGTATCCCATCTTCTGCATTAAACCCGGATATGTCAGATAAAATAATAAATAATGCGTATCTGATATATACTTTGACATATACTACACTAACTTTATCTGAATATTGTTATAATGCTCGGGTTGAACGATCAAAGACTGCCGGCCCACCATAATCCGCACCAACTTCCAGAACAAGTCCAGCAGGTGATATAAGCGCGACACTACCTGCTTCGATAAACGCGAATAATAATATTCATGTATCTCTTAGTTATGTAATTAAAAGACACAAAGTGAATGCAAGTTGGAAATTATTTAACTACAGCTTAACATCATAGAAAAGTCACACTAGAAGCAAGACTATTTGCATAATGCATCGTCCCAACGAATAAGTCTTTTCCTTTGTTTTTTTTTTTTTCATTCAACGGTATATGTTAAAGGACTTGAATGCATACCAAAGAATGTAGTTACAACCATAAATAGTACATATTTCTAGTATATATTGTATAGTGGGTCTCATTGATCTACTATTACACAACATCAGAGGGCAATAAATACATCACCAAAATAGCTGCTACATGTACTTTATGTGTCTTTATCTGTACCTACTTGATGATCGTGCATAAAGTGCTAATCTATATCTGTAAGCTGCTATAAATGCATCCACTATGAAGAAAAGAAAAAAAAAAAGGAATTTCGCACCATTAGTTGTATTGGGAGCAGGAAATGCTTTCTTTTAATGTCTGAATATATATGGTAAAAAGATATACAAGAGAGTAGTAATATATTTTAAAAGATTCAAAGAAAGAAATGAGTATGACCTCTACTTGATTCGTGTACTTTCATTTCATGGAGCTTGTATGTATTGAGTTCATCTTTAATCTGTTGTGCTATAACAGGTGTCAATCGAGTACAAACAGCGTCAGGATCAGAAGCACGATCATATTCCGATTTTGAAAACGTTTCTCTCACAGATACCATTTTATGAAATCGAACAACGCCATTATTCTTCTTGTTGCCATTACCTGTTACTTCCAATACCATCAGCATATTATTTGAAGATGGTAATTTCTTTTTATGGGTATATAATTTATGTGAGGACATGGATTTCTTCAACGAAAAAGATGCAGCTGCTGAATTTATCTTTTTTTCGTCCACATCGTCTTCATCGCCGTCTGATATAGTAGAAGATACACTGGATGCAATAGAGTGATGAGATACAAGTGGGGTATTTCTCAAGTTCGTCATCGTCACACTGCTAGATAATCGTTCGACACTGCTGCTATTCTTTTTATTCATACTGAGTCTCGAAGACCAATTAGAAAGTGAGGAGAGCGATGAAGAGCGAGGTACCGAAGAAGACAAAGACGATTTTGCTTTTGAAGAAACTTCAATTAAACTGGACCTTTTGGTCTTGTCTAATTGTTGCTGGAACTTATTTCGAATTTTGTCTGCCAGAGAGTTCTTAGTTACTGAAGCTAGCTTAATAGTAGCTGGTACTAGTTCTGCTGGTACTATGCTATTTGTATTGGTATTTTGATGATGAGAGGCTTTTGAGGTAGTAGGTCGAAGTTTTTGAAATACATTTTTTATGCGAGAAGATGATGGATTAGCTGTTACTGGTGGTGAATGTACTGGGTAGAATGCTTTTATATCACTATTCGTATTGGACATTGAATACAGCGGAGTAATTCGTTTTTGGGTAGTATTAGGAAGCGGTACTTCAGGTGTAGAACAGGTACTAGCGTTTTCACTGTGGGAAGATAAAAGATAGTTGTAGCGACTACTTTTCTTGCTTCGAATGGAAGAAACGACTGAAGAGGTAGGTGAGTAAAAAGAATGATTCAGTTGAGGTAAATAGGTTTGAATAGGTGCAAGTGAATTTAATTGAGAATAAGAAGAAAGAAGGGGCGTTTTTTTATCAAGACCTAATTTAGAAGTTGCATTTATATTCTCGAAAAGAGATGGCGGCGCATTTTCTACAGTTGGCTTAGATATCAAGGTAGTATCGTCATCATCATCTGTGTCCACGTCTTCTGTATCTTCTTTTTTGTATACATCGCTAAAATACAATGAAGGTAAAGACTCTATCAATGAATCCTCTTCAATATGAAAACCTTTTAAAAAGGAATAATGACCATCCTATTAATATAATGTGAATGTATCGTTAGAACATTGGTTTTCTTCATATTTTTTTGCAAAAAAAAAAAAAAAAAAAAAAAAAAAAAAAAAAACCTGCCTCTTTGCTAGAAAAAGCGATTGCCTCTGATGAAGATAGAATTGATGTCATTTTACTGTGAGGAGAAAAGAAAAGAGAAATAGAAAAAAAAAAAAAAAAGAAGTGCAGTATTTATATTTCGGTAAAGTTAATATATAGTTTTAGACCAAGTTATAAAGTGTTTGTGTTGAAAGGGAGAGGGCTTACAGTAATTTAGTAAAAGAAGGAGAAATTTCCATGTGAGTAAAACTCTATATTATATAAATCAATGGGAGAAACCTTTGTGCTGCTATGGTAAATTCTTTAGATTTTAATTAACAATTTACCGTAATTAAAGGAAATAGTTATGAATATACGCTCTTCTTCTATTTATACACAAAGAAGGGGAATTATGATGCAGGCCAAAGAGCAATGATCAAAAACATTTTCGCAACTTGCTTTTTATTCAAGTGACCTATATTAATCAAGAACTCTTAAAAAAGGCTATTGTTGTATATATAGTCTAGTTAATTGCCTTCTCCCTTACTTTTTTTCCCTATAGTAACTAATTACTATATAATATAACAAACTAATGTTTTCGGAACCATGTAAGTATACAAAATGATCCTAGAAACAAAACTTGTTGATACATATGTAAAATGTAGGGCAAGTTGCATATGAAGCATGAAAACATGTATAATAAAGAACCCCTTCTCTACATGCAATCTGTATTTGGCATATTTTTATGCACACTTATGTAATATACTCGTTTATGGTGTCCAAGCATTTTATAATATCATTTAGTGGCTTAGTCGTTCATACCTTATTGTTCATTAGTACGTACGATATGGCGCGTTCAATTGTATAACAGCGAAAAGTTGATTTTTCCTCTTTATTTCGTCTACATACTATATTATATTAATATGTTTATTTTTATATACTAGGTAGCTTGTATTAAAATGAGTGGTAATAATAATAAGGAGGAATCGGTTGAATTATCGCCACCAATGTTAATATAACGCATTGAATATAGAGGAAGCAAACAAATACAGATATCCAAGAGAATAACACTTATGCTTAATGGATATACACAAAGCAAATTTTAACTATAAATCAGTGCAATAATGCACTTTGAATGAAGATAGACATTCTAAATACCTCAAAGCTTTGAGCGTGTGTGCGCCTTATCATATATCTGAGATCTATTTGTAGAGCAAGTCGACACCACCTACAACGCATACATGGAACGCCTTTACAGGAATAAAGTTTATAAAGTATAACAAAAAAAAAAAAGTTAAACTCTGATTGACTAGGATAGGAGAAGCAAGCTTGGATTTTTCATACACTGTTACCGATATAAGCGCTCGAGAAGCAATAACTTTATCTATTCAATACAGCCAAAATAGAGGTATAAGTGTCATCTTTTTTAAGTGTATATTTGTGATATATTCAAATGCCCAAGACACAAAACTAGGTAAAGGGAAAGACACTATCAGATCCTAAGATAAAACATACATAATCAGAGATATCTATTGCCAAGATTTAGTTAATATCGAGGTTTATGAAAAAGAATTTATGGGGTATAACAATTGTAGAGCGCAGTGCTATTTATAACAGTTTTTCAACGTAGATACAGGCTCGTATAATATAAAAGACTCATGTGAACGATTAAAAAATCTGCAATTTACAAGAGCTAGTGTTATTGAAATGACCACGCTCTTTTTGAGAGGAAAGGCGAAAAACCGACTAACATTAATGCCATTCATCATAAAATTAACAAGTAACACTACCAGTGCGCCAAAGAGCCTTTGGAAATCATTCACGATAAAGTGATTAATATAAACAGAATGTGGTTAATTTGCTCTTTGTTGCTTTTGAAAATGATACATGTAAAAGAGAAATTGTCTTCAATTTTTACTCTCTTTCTTTATACGCTTTAAAAACCATAACAAGAATCGCAAAGGTGCAACAGCTGTTTATGTTAGGTGTTTTTGCCAGCAACAGAGAGGTATGAAGGTTAAAATTCAGTGCGCCACTGCAGTAGTACGTGGGGTATTCCCCAGCTATTTTTTATAAAAATCAAAGTAAAAAGCGTACTCAGGAGCATACTTTTCAACGTATTAGCGGGGCACATAAACAAACATGCAAAACAATAGGGAGGTAAATTATCAAAAAAGATGGTGTCTTCTTATAATTACCCCATACTTAATGTATCAATTTTATATGGTCTTCTTTTAGATAATGAAAATGGGCAAGGCATCAACGGAGTCTATAGCTTTTAAAGAACTACAGGAACCCGGTTTTAATGTAATACTTTAATTTCTCAACTGTTATGTCTTGCAAAAGTCTGCCATTCAGAAGAGCTCCAAACGCTACCATAGAAGATACTGAAACGATTCTCGAGCGCATGGAACATCTAGAGATGCAGAAAAGCAGAATCTTTTAAGCTGTTACTGATTTGAGTGTATATGTTAGAAAAAAGGTTATAGATAGTGCTACTACGGAACCTGAACCTACGAGACAAGAAGAGCCATATGTTCCAGCTGCCAGTTTGATTCAAAAACCTCCCTGTTGTTATGGGAAAGAAGGCTTTATGGCTTTTCTTCGAGAACATCTCTCCGAATATCATGATTGCCACCAAGAGTTTTATTTGACTTTAAGCGGTCGCGTTTTGCATTCTATTGAAACAAAAAGACTAGAGAATCCGGAGCTAGTCCGTGTCAATTGGAGTACTTTACATAGATGATAGCTACAAGAGAAACATGACCGAGGAAACGCTTGTTATTTCTGTCAGAGACCATCCAGAATTGGCGACTATTAGGCAATGCCGGGATCTTTGGCCCTGTTTGCTAATTCTCCAGCCAAGATGGACACAAATGACGTCAAATCAAAGGTAAGAAAGAAAGATATACATACAAATTTCATGATTAGTGAATTGAAAATGTTTTAAATATAGATAACGCAGCTTATAAAAAAATAAAAAACCATTACTGTTATAGTATAATAATATATTGCATGTTAAATACAATAATATTGAGAAATTGTTGCATTTTTGCATTCCGCAATATTTTTGATAATTTCTCAACATTTTTTTTTTCTGATTATAAAAAATCCAATGTGTACAGCACAAATTTGACATCATTCAATTATACTTGATAGAAGTAGTATTCACGTTAATGGGAACGAAATAAGTGTCGCGGAAAAGCGGTTAGGTTTGCTTACGTGCAAGTACCTTGAAAAATTTGACCGCTAAAAGATTGACTGGCATATTCAGGATAGAAAAAATAATATCAAGATTTTAATCAACAACTGGGTGAATTTCTTTAGTAAATCGATAGTAGCTTCTAATGATGTTACTAAATATGAGTCTCTTTACAAAACTGCTGGTAAATTTGGGAATTCAGAAGAACAGGTATCGTAAGTGTGCACGCATGGTGCTATGTATCACAACAGTGATAAAAAGTTGCACAAAACTGTTACATCGTGTAACTAAAGAGGAGAACTTTAATTCAATTGACCCTTGAAGACACCCTGAAGACCAATCCATTGTACTCTTGGGCTTTTCGATTTCCTTTTTTTTCATTAGAGGAATGTAAGTTGCATATACCAAGCTAAAAAATAAAAACTTATACTAGGTTCTGCCTATTAATATAACGAGTTGGATAATATAGCAGTAGTATTGAAAAGGAAAAAGGGGCCAGCTTTTAACTAACTACTAGCTCAACAGCTTTAATCTCCCAAAATAGTATAGCATCCAGTATCTACTATAAGGAAGAATATCCTCACTATAAGAAGTGAATAAAAATTGGTGGTTAAAATTCGACTTGATGAAATGCTGCTCTCAGTGATTATATCACTACAAAATGATGCCCACATAGTATAAATAACTTGTCCTTATGTTAAAATATAATCAGATTGGGAGCATGTTACTATTAGAACAATATGTATAGAGTAGTAATATTTATGTATCCTTTTTTTTTTTTTTTATGTGTACAAATGATGAGCAACATGGCAAGTGTTTTTATATATATATATATATATATATCTAATCAAAAATTCAATGCCCCATCTTTTTGTTGTTTTTGGAAGTTGTTAGATATGTAGAGATGAGAGATGTTCTGTACAATAATTTACTTTAATTAATAACCATTATTCAAGTAATTTTTGCTGTCTGGAGTATTATTAGTCATTGCAGGGCTTCCAGAAGAAGCTTCTGATCTAAAGTAATCTTCATCTTGTTGCATAGCTAATAAGGGATCTTGTAATGATCTTGACCGACGTGGATTGAATGTTGCATGCATAGAAGCTGTTCTTAGAGGAGGACTACTATTTGAAGATGCTTCTGCGCACAAATAATGAAAGTTATTCTCGTCAGACGAAGTAGGTGACCGCGATTTTTCGCGAAACGTAAGCGTTCTTCGTAAGTTCTGTAAGCGAATGGTTGCTCTCGGATCAAGGTCAAATTGAACCCCTGTTGAAAAGTGCCTGACCGAACTGTAATATTCACCACCACCACCTTCATCGTTGCCAAGATCGTTATTGCTGAGTTCATCGTCTGGTAATTCGGATAAATACAGCAGTTCATGAACTTCTTCAGGTGTTAAATTCACTACACATAATATAGGAAACAATCCTCTTAGTCCAGATCCAAAATTATCGCCTACATGATGATAAAGATGAGCTTATGAATTCCTAATTTTTTATGTGATCTACATTTACCAAATGCCCAGCCATCATCAAAATAATAATACATTCTAATTATATCGTTTTTCAGCAGTTCAAGTTCATCTGGATTTTCTGGGGACTTCATTGGGTAAATCACACGTACAAATTGTTTTTCTAAAGAGTTCACTTTAAAAACATGTCCTTTGATAGATTCTGCGTCAAGGTTCATATGGATGTCCGGTAATACTTCCATGTAGTCTTCATCTTCAATGGGGTATACATTTCTAACCCTATGTGTTTCTAGTGGTGGCGTCATCATCACCATGGATGCATGTTGTTGAGGTAACAAGATTTTACTGTTCGACAAGCTGTTGATATAACCCATTTCTTTCCCTGCTGTGTAATCGTCGTTGTTGGGATAGGTACTGAGCCTCTTTTTCCTTTGAATCAGACAACAGAATGCCATTAGTCCACACGAAAATAATACAACTACAGTACCAATAACGATACCAGCAATTGCACCGCCACTCAATATAGCCAATTGTTTTATTGAGCAGTTATATTCAGCACAGCAAGATAATGTTGAATCATAGTTGTTACAATAGTTGCATAATGTCTCTACGTCACTAAATCCTATGTATTTAATTCAGAATATATGCATATATACCCTATAAAATAATTACTGTACCGCACATAGTTGTTTCATGATCTGCTGCTGAGACACAGCCAGTAGAAGGTTGACCCTTTAAGCCATCATTTGATCTACACTGTTGGGAAAGGCTCTGTGGTCCTGTTGTGGTAAAGTTACAGGCAGTATCACCAGAGGACCAGCGCAAGATGGCCTCTACAGATTTCGAGTAAGCATCACAACTGGATTGACATAAGGGTATTGGTAAAGTGGTATTGGATTCTGGTGGATTACAGGGTGATGAAGAGGTGTTATCGAAAACGATGGTTGCACAAACGAGGCTTACTGCATAACGTGGTATAGTATGAATCATAGCAGAACAGTCTAATTCTAAATCCCAAAAGCTAGTCGAGTTTACATAGTTTAATAGCTGGCGATCAAAGTCTGTCACAGTGGATACGTTGACTAACCAAGGCAGAGTAACAATATTAGGATCACGTATACTAATTTTAGCTGTTGGAAACATATCGCAAGTTGTTGAGCCGTTTAGTGATAAACACTGTTGACAGGAAACATGATATAATAATAGTGAAAGTGTGGTGATTGTTATTATGAAATTCATTATGAAAAGGGGAAGAAAAAAAAAAGTCTTTTGCTAAGAAGAAAAAAAGAAAATGTACATGTACGATGGCTAAATAATCAAATTAAATTATATATCTATCTAACAGGGCTTAGGAGTAAAAAAAAAAAAAAAAAAAAAAGGGATCAAGCATCTCATATCATACCCAATAATAATCACTCACTTGTCAAACACTTATATTGTACCTTAAATTTTTATTTTATAAAAAAAAAAGCGCTAACAAAAGCTTCTTTAATTTATTGTTGGTAAGAAAAGACGTTCTTCAAGTCTATAAAAACAAAAAAAAAAAAAAAGTTAAAAGTCACATATAATTCCCTTTAATGGCAATCTACTTACAACCATCTTGTTGAGAGAGACGGTTAAGAGCATCGTCAGATTCAGCTTCCTTGCGGAGGAAACCACAGAAAGCATAGGTGGCGAAAGTGTTGGTGGCACGACCTTCGGCATCAACATCAGCAATGTTAATTTGAACAGAAGCGTGATCCTTGGCAGTGATGAGACGGTTGGTGGCAGAGCTATTTACATTGAGCAATTAAACATAACAGCTTATTGTAACACTATGCAAACTATTTTTACCACTTGCGAGGAATGTAAAGATCGATGATTTGGCCTTCAGAGTTCTCCATTGTTAATGTATAGTGGGAAAGAGGAAGAATAAACAAAGTTTAAAGCTTTTGGAAATAAATTTTTTACAGAGTCTAAGCCACTGTATGGTGGGACTGCAATTGCCAAAAAAAATTGGCCAATAAAAACAACAATTGGACAATAGTAAAAGTAAAAGAGAAGCAGAATTAGTAAAAGACAGACTATTACTATGATCACTTCATCATGTTCTCCCATAAATGATAGTGTTTGCTGAAATTGGAAACTTGATACCATCATCATAGCTGTTATATATCGTTCAGCACAGCACTAATTTGGTTCTGTGCGCGTCAAAAAATACTGTATATATGTAAAATCTCAAGACAAGTGATTGGCGTCTACAGAAGTTCATAAAATAACAGTAGATCTCGTACAGGGTTCTTTTGCCAAAGAGATTCAGGCAATTTACAGACAGGTATGCTGTTATCTCACTCTCTCCAGAAGCATTAACTTATTCTCCTTGCTCCAATTAGAATTATTTCTTTTCTTTTTTTATTGGTCCAACCTAGTGTATAGACTTCTACCACATATTATTTCTTGAAGTGATAGCAGATAAAGGTGTATTGCCATCAATTCCAATTATCCAGCCGAATCTTTCTTTAAATAATTGAATAACTTCAGTAAATCTGCCATTGGTTTCAGCGTCGTGCTGCAGAAGCCTATATAATTTAAACAACATGAATATAAGAATGAAAGTAGACGTATTTGTAGATACGTACTGTTTTGCCCAGTCTGTCACAACTTGCTGTCCAAAAATTTTACCTTGATTAAGTTTGGATGACGCAATGTCGACTGCCTTTTTCCAATAGTTTATTAGTTCATCATACAAGTCTCTTTTGATTTGATTATGGGCTTTTAAAGTATAAAGTGAGTGAGTATTCAAATAGCATGAAATTCTTTTTTTTTACCATCATTATCCCAGTCAGGTAATCTATTTGCTACACAAGTAGCTGAATGAAGATAAGAGAATACTGTGATAGGGTGTTCGTTGGGAGACGTAGTAAAATGATCTGCATATTCTATAAGTGCGTTCTAAAGTCTCGTATTAATAAACATTAATGGAGAGGAAAAAAGTGAATTTCTTTACCACTATATCAATTAATGCGGGCTTAACTCTATTAAAGCTGTAATCATCTCTCACTGTTGATTTATTATATGGAAAACTATCTATCAACTTTTTCTCGAGATTTCCTATCACAAGAGATATTGACTGTGTTGTAGGTGGTGGTATAAAAGCATTGACTTCATTTTTTAAGTGTGGATTAGCATCAACAAGGTCATTAATTAGCTCGATTAGTTTATCTTTATCTAAAGTAGCTATGTACACCAAAAAAAAAAATTAACAGGGTGTAATTGAAACTCGTCAATTTTTATTATTACCTAATAGCTTGCTGATAGGGAATTCCTTTTTCAAGCTCAATCTATTACGTTTTGGTGTATGTGGTGTATATTCTTCTCTTGGCCGAAGTATTGAAAATGAGGGTTTCACTTCAACATGATTATCGTCATTGGTCATTTCCTCATCCTCAAAAGAAGCACGTCTCTTATGACCTAAAAGAAAAAAGAATTCTAAATAAAAATGTAGATACAAAATGGTATTCATTTTTTACCTTTTGTTGTTCCATCGTTTGTCGGTGGTGTATATAAAGTAGGTGCTTTCGCTTTAGCTAGAAAATGTGCAGATCGGTATAGTTGTTGTTGTTGTCTAAACAGGCTATTTTGACTTGGTGAAAAAGACATTGTTTTGAAGAGAGAAGGAGAATAATAATAGGAAAAAAAAAAAAAAAATAACTACTCTTTTTCTAAAATGGAAAAATCAAATTAACCAATTAGAGCATTTTTAGTGCATGAAGCATAAGCCATTAAGATTTAGGGGAAAACTACAAGGTCACAGGTACTACTTTAGCATAATCATAAAGCACAAATTGCTTAGTACTAGCTCAGATTTAATCCGTTCTTGAATCAAGCTACAGTACACAAGGCTTGATAGTCTTTAAATATCGTAATCTTCTGTTGTTGTATTCGATTCAAAAATTTGGGCAAAGAGAAAATTTTAAAAACGCGCTCTTTTTTTTTCCTTTGTTCAAACAACTTCATTATGCGCTCCATTCTTGCAGTGCTCACGTTTCTGCTTGCAACATGTACAGCTGTACTTGCTCAAGGAACAGTAAAAATGAGAACTCATTCTATTTCTATGCCTTATATTGGTAAACCACCTTCTTATAAACATTAGAACAAAGTACGCTAATTCAACTTGTACAGATGACGACCTTCAAAACAGATGGTTTGACTTTGCTGGAAACACTATCATCAATACCAATTCACACATTCGTTTAACTCAAATGAAACAATCTCAGCTTGGTTACTTGTGGTCTCGCTTGGTAAGAATAGACTACAGTTATAAACACGAAGAATTAACTTAAAACATTTAGCCATTAATTGGTGATAACTTTCAAATTGAAGTTGAATTCAAAGTACATGGTAACTCTGGACATCTTTATGGCGATGGCTTTGCTAGTAAGACTCTTTTCTGCTTTATTTTAAACATAAAGTACTTATGTTGTTTTATTTCAGTGTGGCTCACAAAACAAAGAATGACTGAAGGCCCTGTTTTTGGCTCAACAGATAGATTCCAAGGCCTCGGTATCTTTTTTGATACTTATGATAATGAAAGAGCACATGTAATATACATACATGATATATTATGGAACGTATACTGATAATTGTTATAGCGCCATACTTTCCCCTACGTTATGGCAATGATTGGCGATGGTATCAAGTCTTACGATAATGGCAAGGATGGCAGCGATACCGAACTTGCAGGCTGTGAGGTATGTTATATAGTATTATTTAGCGAGGGCATCTATTTAATATCTGGCGTTATAAATATTAGGCTGATTTCAGAGGAAAGGGATTCCCTACCCGCGCCAGACTCACTTATCATAAAAACAATTACCTTTTATTGGAATTAATGTGGCGTCAAGAAGATGAATGGGATGTTTGTTTCAAACAGCACGATGTTCAACTTCCTGATCAAATTTATCTTGGTTTCAGTGCTCATACAGGTGAAGTCACGGATAATCATGATATTATCAATGTTGTTACAAAATCAATCCCTCCTGCCATCAAAGAAGCTGCTCCTCAAGCACCTAAAGCGGCAAAAAAATCTAGCTCTGGTGGTGTTCTTTCTGTTTTATTCAAGATGTTATTGGCTGGTGGTCTTGTTGGGGTTCTCTATGTAGGCTATCGTTACTATGACCAAAAGAACAGAATGAAGCGCTTTTAAAAGCCAATCATATTTGAAAAAAGTGTATAAATAATAAATAAATAAAAAATATGATTCTCGACAAGATAAGTGTCTAAAGGAACGTTATTTAGTTGCTAATATCACATTTCTTGAGTTACCGAGGAGATCACGACGCCGCAAAATTAAAAATAATTTTTCTTCGGTTTCTTTATAAAAAATGCAAAATTCATCAAATGCAAACAATCAAAGAACATTAACAGACTTTTCAGATCTCAATTCATCTTTAAAATCAACGACAGGCTATTTTAAGAAAATCAACAAGAACTTTGTAAAATTAAAACAAGTGAATGATTCACTCAGCGATTTTAACGATGCCTTCAGCGCCTTCCTTTTTGGTATGGCAGCAAACGATAGTACTGTTGACTGGAAAGAGGTTACATTCAACAAAGGAAATATACTTATGAAATGGAGGCTGATGATATTTTATTTTTAGGCACCGTCCACAAATACCATTGAGAGATACAAAGAACATGTTAAACGATTAAATACGATGGGTAAAAAAAAAAAAAAGACTATCATTCCAGGGCGAGTCAACCAACTTTGATTTCTTAGAAGCAACAAAGGCAGTGGTTGCCCCACGTGTAGATGACAGCACACAAAGATATACTTCTAGGGAACGTAAAAGGGCAAAAGTAACAAATACTACCACAGCAACTACAGCAACCACAGCAGTATCCACGGCTGTTCCTCAGAAAAAAGTCGTTTCCAAGGTAACTTTTGTTTTTGATTTGGTAACTAAATTGCTTTACTGATTCAAGCGTAAATGTCCAGGAATACATTAATTCAATAATTAGTCGGTTGCCAATTAAATATCGTGAACGAACAGTAAGAGCTTCTTGACAGACCTTATCGTTTTGTTAAAAGACCATTATGATATAGGATGCAAGACATTATATGGAAACGTTTTTGAAAGTCATTAGTCTGTATCCAAAAGGATTGTAAGTTTCTTTCTGCTCAATAGAACTCGCTTATATTGAAAACAAATAGGACAAAAAAAGAGTTGGTGAATGAAACAAAGTTGCCCCAATTCCATGTTGCAGAGTGTATAGGTGCATTGACACATGCAAAAGAAGTCATCAGTATAAGTGAAGCGGTAAGTAAATTGTCGATGAAGAGTCTATCTTGGATCTAATTGGATAATAGGGACAATATAGTAAATATCTCTTGAATGTACATAAAATAAACAAAAACCAAGACTAGAAGACGAGACAGCGTAATTAGGCAGTCCGAAAATTTTTTTCTGTCTGGAAAGAATAAATTGTGAGCAGCAACGATCCTCTTTTTATTTTCTTCTTTAACCACGTATCTGCCTTAGATCCTTTGTCAGGGTTATGATAAGTCTTTTGCCTTATTGTACACCTACAGAGCTTACGTTTTGCTTTTCGTTGACAAAGCTTGAGTCATTCAGATACTAGACTACTCTACCTCCGCTCTGGTCCAACTCGTTATCTTGGCTCACTATCTTCTTTGAAGTTAGTTTTAAGCTGATATCATGGATGCGTTTGGGGAAACTTTTTGAATTTAAACAAAATGAATAAAAATGAAAAAAAAAAAAAAACACTTTATTTACAGGTTAAAGAAAATATCGTCTACTGAGAAATATTGAGAGTTTGGTATCTCATTTTCTATGTCTTCTTTGGATATTCTTGACATAACTGTTCTAATCATTGTCTCAAACAAATAAACGTTCCCGACGTGTTGTTTTTTTGACTCCATAGTTGCAGCACAAACTAGAATGCCAATAACCGTATTCTTATTACAAAGGCAACGAAGCTGTTTGTAACAAATTCCATCTTTAATGTTGTAAATAACAGTGTTCGATGTTGGTAATTCGCTAATCTCGAGAGGACCCCCCTGCAATCTATCAGAAGTCTCCCAGATGGCCGGATGCTCCAGCTGCATTAAGAGGCCACTATGTTTAGTGTGATCAGCTATACAAGTCAAGTCGTGAATTGGTATTGGTTTGATGTACTCAACAGGTCCTCGCAATAACTCATGGTGACACTGAGTGCAAGAGAACTGAGTATAATTGGAATTAACAGGAATGTCTGGCTTGTGTGGAGAGGTATCATTCTTTACCCGTTCTATAGGTGATGGCTCGGTAAATGCATTGTTTTCTATGCTCTGTAGAGGAAGAGGTGGTTTAAAACTGTGGTCCTCTTGGCTATTGCTGATTTTATCCTCCGTAAATGAATCATCAAGATTAATGACGTGAGGAAACCCATTTTCCAAGTCGATGACTTCAGCTGAAGTATTCATAGTAAGCATACCACCCTCAAGTTGATTTGGTGTAGAGGACGTGACCAGTGCGTTCTCTTGTTTTGTATCTTCCATTTCCTTAAGTTGCGATTTTACAAAACCGTCAAGGCTTGACATAGCAGCTTTATAGTCATATTCAACCTTGAGATGCCCTTTGACCCATTTAGAAAGCCCATTGACGTTTTCTGGTTTGGTAAATCTTTCTTCCAACAAAACAATTGCTCCCCAATCCTATAAAAGAAGAATAAGTAACAAGCTATCATTCGGTTGGCTATATCCGGTGTACATTTTTATGTCGAATGCATCTTCCTAAAGCCTGATTGATAGCTAAAATATGTTCTCGTCAATTAATATGTAAAAACATCATATCTACTTATTACCTCGATAGGCCTGTGCTGAATACCAATCATTTCCCGAAAGTACATTGGTGTCTTTGCTTTCATTCTTTATTCTGTTATTATAGTCCCTTTTCAAAGTGATCTCAAGGTCCTTTCTATACTTCAATGAGTAAGTGCATTTTTTAAATTTTAACAAAGTAACTTACACTCCTGGATACGGAATCCCTAATGTAATAACAGCTCGGCAATTATTATCGCTAAAGTCAATCCCCTCGCTAACTTTCCCTCGAAAAACCTAGTAAACAGTTTTAGTTCAGAGAAACTTTCAATCTTTTTTCAAGACTAACAGCAAACAATAAAGCGCCATTTCTTCCTTGTTCGTCAATACCGCATTCTACTAGCTGTATCTTTTCATAGAATTTATCCATTATGCTTTCAAACTCTTTTTTGTCCTTTCCTCTTGGCTCTAGTCTGCATGTCAGAGGTGAACGGAATTAAATACAAGTCAAGCTTACCAGTATATACGAGTTTTGTTTTCTCAATTTTATCCATGACACCCGTTAACTAAATAGAAAAAGTTGGAAAATAAACAAGAGCAAGTGTATTCAAATGAACAAACCTTCCATCTTTCTATCATAATATCCAGCGCTTTGTATGATGGCATAAAGCACAATACACCATAAGGTACTGTCTTTATTATATCACAAAGAACTTTTCCAAAAATGTGAAAAGAAACTCTTACATTTGCTGCTGTAAATCACTTACCATCCCCAACTTCATCTTGGTACTGCAAAGACTCGATGTTACTGTATATACCTTTTAAAGCGACCTTGTTTGGTCTATTCTTTTCAGTTAATAACGAGAAAAACGCAACAAGTAAACAGTTTACCCAAATGGTATTGCATTAACCCAGACCTGGGAAGGATTGATAACATGATTAGCTTCCAGGCGCCCCGTACTAAAAACCTATCAATGAGAACCATTGCATTCATTCATGTCTATTTGTTCGACTTACAATTTTGTACCGAGCTCAGAAGCAAAGGTATTCAGCTTTGATTTCATAAGTCAGTAGGACGTTTAAGATGCTAATATAAAACTTACAGGTGATAGGGTACCACTTGCTAAGATAACAGAATGGGTAGTTTCGCACATGTTTCTGAAAATGACAGCTGGATTCAAACACCAGAAAGCGAGCTTATGAGTCCATATTGACCGTGTCATAGTTTGGTGGAGAGTCTTTCGCCTCTTATTCACTGGTGCGTCATTTCTGCGGTCGACAGTTTTCATCAAGACCATTTCGTAATCTTTTGAGTAATCATGATCTGGGTTACACAGGAATCCAATGACTACAAAGATATTTTGAAGTATCGTTAAGCTGCCATTACTGAGGCATTTTAATCTTTTGACTCTAAGACCGCTGGATTCATTTTCAAGCTCATGTTGACTGGATCTATCCACTGCTCTGTTTTCGAATTCTTTGCGGATAAGGTCGGCATGGGCTGAAACCTTTTTGTAGGCTGGTAAAAGGTCAACTCTATAAGTATTCTTTGTGATATGGATATCCTTCAGTTGCTTCAAAAGATCTTGCCCTGTAAAGCTAGTAAAAAAAAAAAAAAAAAAGAGTGAATTAGCCTTGTCATTATGTCATTTGATGAAGCATTACTGGCATGACTGTTTTTCATATTCTTTGTGGGTGTAAATAGTATTATTGGAGACCATCAACTCAAGCAACTTTCCAAGTACCTATTACTCAATATTATGAATTGTTACATGGTAGTGATAAATAATAAGCTTACTAATTCAAGTATCATATGGGCATCTCGCTCTCCACCATACTTGACAATAGCTGACAACTCCTTTACAACAGAGTCAAGAGCATGTTCATCAAGTTCAAAAGAACCAGCAGATCTAGAGGCATCTTCCACATTGTGCGCTTCATCAAGTATAACAATACTTTGTTTTAAGTTGATATCTAAAATTGTTCTAATGACAGGATCGATAATATAATTATAAGGGCAAAATATAACTTCTGCCCCCTCATATAATTTACGAGCCGCATAATAAGGACAGCCCTTTGTGGCTTTTCCCAAACTAATCATGTCTTCAATATCCCATACTCTATTTGTTGTTTTTAAAGATGGGTGTGATAACAATGTATTTGTTCTTTTTGCGTATCGGCATTTATCCTTTTCGAGTAATTCAGTGCAATCTTCTGTCTTTTTAAAAGAGTCTTTTACTTTAGGGTGAATACACAAATGCTCTCTGCTGCCCAAGACTGTTGTTCGAGGTCTGTATCTGGTTTTCGTCTTTAGTTCAGAGACAAGTTGAGCAATCTGTTTATGTGTTCTACTTCCAATAAAAATGCGTGGTACTTCTTTATAGGTATCATATTTTAACTTTTTTACTTCATCCAGTGTCGCCAGCTTTTCTTCTACTGGCTTTTCTTCAATAACTTCTCCAATAAATCGTTTAGCAATGGGTTGCTGAAAGTCATCGTCAACAGCGCTTTGCGTGACCTTTACTCGTGTCTTTACTATTTTCTTTATTGCAGCCTCTGTCTTTTTTGGCGCCTTTTTGTTCTTGATCTCTGCAGCAGCAATTTGTTCTTGTTTTTCTCGCCAAGCTAATAGCCTATTAAGACAAAATATTTACAATTCATTCTTTATTCATACCTAAAGCAGCACAAAGTAGTGCTAGTGATTTTCCAGAGCCTAAAATATAAAAGTTGGAGTCTTGCTATCATAATTTAGTTGCTATCATTTACCTGTAGGACTTTCCAGTAAAGCATTTTCTTTTTTATTTAAAGCACTAATGATCTAAGCAAAAGAAATACATTATCAGAACTAACTTCTTATTTTCTGCAAGAGTTTACGTTGTTCATCATTTGGATCTGTGCTGCATCTATAGCAAAAATAGAAAAGATCAAACATTGATCGCAATAAATTGATTGTCATTCAACATGCTTACAAGGCTTTACGGGGAAATCAATTCTAACACCTTGAATTGTAATTGTTTGACCGGCATTTGTATCCAATGTCACATTAACTGGCTCTTCTGATCTATTGTTACTGTTTTTCTCCGTTTTTGCTTCAAACTTTCCATAGTAATTACTAATGGGTAGCATCCGTAGTAAAAAGGAAATATATAAAAGCTAAAAATGGAAATACGAATTGTATAATTGATTTTGACGCGAATTTTGGTATCGCGTTTCACGTGACAATATTGTTCTACTGAATTAAGATAGCCCATAGTTTGTTGTTATTTGAGTATTAACCGCTCATTATTCTCTATGTGTAAATATAAGAGCATAAAGCGGTCCATGGAAGATAGGTGCAAGCGCCTCAATAATGGCCTAAATGGGAGCAGAGGATATACGCAAGGTTAGCTCACAGTTGCGTCAAAGATATAGCTTCTTGGAGAAAAAGAGCTTCTGTTGATGGTCTAGACAAGTTTCTAACTTTTAATTTTTTTTAAAGAACCGCAAACAAAAGAAAAAGAGGAACTTTGGAATACATTCATATGTGTATATAATGGTGGTTTCTAATTTTAATAGTAACTAGATAAAAAGAGATATATTACACAGCGTATGATTACATTAAAGCATTATATATAAATAAAAAGAGATCAACTGTACACAAAAAGAGGGGAGGACGAAGGCATGATTCTAAGATGATGTATAAAAGATTACGCTTAAACAGATAAAGGCATTGTTTTTTTTTTTTTTTTTTTTTTTTTTTTTTTTTTTTTGCTGTTAGTTTGTATAGGGGTTTTCACAAGAGGAGGGCGATGAAAGCAGTACACTCGACACCGGACTAGGAGGAAGAGGGTTTTGCCCGTTCATAGAGAAAGTGAAAGTTGCTTGTTCATTAGAGTTATTATTGTTTTGATAAACGGGAGGCATAGCGGTCTGCTGTTGTTCCCAGGTTTGTAAAGGGGGTACCGAAGGAGATGTAATAAACAAGCTTGGTTGACTCATGTTATTGTTATTCTGTACTTTATCTGAGGCAAAATCAACTAAAAATCATATTTAAATCAGTTTTTTTTTTCTTTTAACAGACTTCTAAAATTACACTTACAGGTAGAACAAGTAATACCTAGACGTTCAGTAAGTTTTTTAAGTATGATTTGTTGCTGTAATTGAGCTTTTCTCAAATCTTCAAAACCCTGAAGTAAGTTGGAAAAGTTTTCTTGAAGTACACGGAATTGTTGAAGTAAATCAGCTTGAGATAATTGCACCATAGCAAAAGAAGCATGCATATCACCAGTTTCACGACGTAAGAGCTCAGAGTCCATGGCTTTACGTTTGATATCTTCAAGACTATCAGGACGACCTCTTTGGAACATTGGATGAGAGAATTCCCAAATTTCATTTTCGTTATTTCCTCTTTGACCGCGAGGGGACTTATTGATCTTGTGGAAGCCGTACATGTTCAATTGACGTACGAAACTTGAAAAGTTTGAGTGTTTAAAATGTTCAGGTAGAATTTCTTGTGAGAATCGTGTGGCATTGCATACAAGGAAAGAAGTACCGCTGGGGTTCCAGGAGATCAAATGCTGGTTGCGCCCATCACTTACTATACTACATATAATAATCAGTACCTGGCGTTCCTGATTTTTCTTTTTCTTCTTTTTTTTTTTTTTACCCAAAGAGTTTACTGATAAAAGTGCTAACACCTCTTTTCGATGGCCTTCTATTATGTGATTTCTCGGCTTCTTGGGGGTCCCAAAGGTCGTTATTAGGCGATGGATATGAATTCGAGGAACCACTAGAGGACAAGCTGCCCTGACTGTTGTGGCGTGTTGAGTTTATAGAAGGGTTATTAAATGGATAAAACGGATCAGGTTGAGGCATGGCAATATGTAAAGAGTTATATGCTGTCATTTTTATTATTTATTTATTTATACAAAAGAAAGTTTATTTTTTAAAAAGCAAATTACATTGCCCTTTTTATGTCATTTTTCAGCTTTTGGAGAAAATGTTTCAAATTACATTGATTTGGTTTAGATTGGTAGAGTTTCTTGTGCGACTTTTCCAGCTGGCGTGATTTCAATTTGATTAACCAAAATGTATGCTTCCTCCTTTTGTTGTTGTTAATGAACTTCTTGTGGTGCTCCGTAGTTTAATGATAATTCGACTCACTTTCTGCTTTTTTTTTTTTTTTTTTTTTTTTTTTTTTTTTTGCTTATAGTTTCTTTCAGAGCCTCAATAGCTTTTAAAATACACGTGTTCAAGCAATGAGCGCCATATAGTGAAATGCATTGCCCTAGTTTTTGAAGGCACAAAAAAAAAAAGGTATTGTTTTCATCATCAATGCAAACAACAAGGCCCGAAAATTTTCTGAAACACTGGCTAGTTTCAAAAATATAATGGCAATGAATTTAGCGCTCAGCTATTTTGACGTAGCCATAGTAATAAATCTGACGGAGAACGCTTCTTATAGATATACTTCTTTTGGACCCTTAAAGTTCTGAAATTTTTTTATTCCGTAATACAAAGCACAATGATAAATTCGAAAAACTTCTATTATAAACTATATACAAAAACTAAAAGACCCTATTTCATCATTTTTGTTCTTTCATTTTTACTTTAAAAAAATGCAAAGTAGGCATTATCGAACCACTTTTAACCTTGTCCAATTAATTTTTTTCGGATTTAAATCAACCCTCTTTTTGCCTGGATTCCCACAATTATAAGGGGGGAAGAAGATTTATTGATTTAGCTTCCGAACCTTTTTTTTTTTTTTTTTTTTTTTTTTTTTTTTGGAAATTGACGTGTTGGAAAATAATACTATATTCAACCTTCAAGTTCTCGAATATGGTCTAGCAGAAGAAGGAAGGCTTTATAATACAGTGCTTTAATATATTAAGTTTATTTTAGATGTTAGATAGCTTCCTTTTTCGTAATTTAGATTGAGATAGTTAATGCCTGTTGATAGGCTTAAAAAAAATCCCGTTTTATTGTTGCATGTTAGTACTAGAAGTCTTTAATAACAAGCAAAATAGACACCATTATATATATTTTTAAATAGAGAAAACGAAAATTCTGTAACGGGGAAAACTAAATGATAATAGAATTATTTTGTACTCTTAGAAAAAAAAAAAAGAGGCCATTCGAAGGTAATAAGAACATTCTCCTAAGAACTAAATACGTCAAACTGTATTAATCGTAATGCTATTTCTATTATTTCAAGCAATGAAAATATGGACTCCTCTTTTTATGGTAAGTCGCGTATACATGTATGATTTTTATAGTACGAAAATCCTCTATCTGGTATACAAATTACCCTATACATGTTACTTTTCCTAATTATAGCTCCAGTTGAGTAAAAGAGATTATCGTTGTTTCAGATGAGCATTTATCTAATCCCTTATGTCTATAATAATTGAGCTATATAGGACAAGTCTTTTTGATTTACAAACCTTTTCATGAAACTAACTTCATATATGAATATCAATAATTAATCTGAAGAGACACGGAATTCTACATATAGTGATTGATTGCGTATATACAGCTTTTAAAAATCAAGTGTATTTCCTAATGTCAGCTTGTACTGTATAAACATAACACTTGCAATATCTACCGTGATATGCACTCTTGTATAATTTGTTTCCTCTTTCTTGCACGCATTAACAAACTACAATTGTAATCATTCATGATTCTTTTCGGGTTAACTTATACCACTATACTCCCTAAATAAACTTCTCATTACCGATAAAAAAAAATATACCCTGTAAATACAACGTATTTTTACTAATTTAGGATAATGTTTCACTGCAATTGTATGGAAAAGTATCCATAGCAATTAAATAAAAGACAAATCAATCAGTTTGTATAGTAAAGAATAAGGATAGTCGATCATAGGCTTTTGACATATTATGGTAATAATGTGTGCCAAAACTGCTATGACCAATACCCCACAATATGGATTTACAACTTTTTAAAATCTGTCAATTTTTTTTTTTTTTTTTCGTACCTTTTATTATGACGTTGGATCAGGTTTCACAAAAAAAGTTTAAATTCCTCCCCTTTAAGTTTTTAAAATTGAAGAAAATGTTTGATCTGCCTAGTCCTGAATTTTTTGACAAGTAAATAATATCTACTAATGTCTTTCGTATTATTTATGAGAAATAAAATAAAAGCAATTCTAGTTGTGTTAATATTCGCTTGGAGCCGAGTTTTCGGACTGAGTGATTTTCTTCTTTGTCTGGAAGGGTAATAGAAAAATTTTCTGTCCGACCAAGTTATATCAGATTCTTTCTTTTTTTTTAGGAAGCCGTAGATCATGTAATTCATTACGCGTTATAAAACCCTTTTGTATATGCAAATATATGCTCACTTCTAGCAATGAATCGAGGACAGTAGGTTGGTTTTGCTATAGTTAAACAATTGAAGTGCTTCAATTTCAAATAGATGGAATATTCTAAATAGTAGGCAAGGTAGAACATTTTGTATTTATTGGTAAATAAAATATACGTATGGAAAAACAATTTTAGCTGAATTATTAAGTCGCCGTGAAAGCACCTTTACTCTTATTCTAGCATTTACGTTTTAACATCATCTGTAGATCATAAACTGCAACATTCAATATATCAACTAGAATTTAAAAAAGCAATGTCTTGATCCTTAAGAACCTATTTCCTCCAGTTTACGGGTCATTCCCTTCTTCCCTGTAAAAAAAAAAAAAAAAAAAAAAAAAACCTTGGCCTGGGAATCAGTACACAATTCGTCTTTTCATAATGTTGCACATTGTTTCAGAACAATCATCCCTATATCTTAGTTTAAGCAAAAGAACGCTAATATTACCGCGCCTCGCTTCGATGCACTATCAATAGCGTTGAAATATTTCTGAATGAAGGGTAATTTAAGTATTAGATATTGTTTCAATTGTTTCAAAATGGCACTATTTTTACGTAAACTTAGCGGAATAGTTATTTGCACTTTAATACCTCTGTCACTATCAAGTTATGGTAGTCATTGTGAGCCTATTTCACATGTAACACTTCCCAATAAAGAAGTCCTTCTTTATCTGTTATAACTATAGAAGCTTACTTAGCAAAGGCGAAAAGGGGTGACGAATCAATGTATTCTCAAGTTACAAATAATAAGGAGAGCGTTCGGCTAGAGATTATTTTTTTTTTTTTCAGAGTGAATTAGGTTCAGACCAAACTTGGGTATCTGATATATACGCTTATTTTTTATATTTGAAACAGTACTAAACCTTGTCAAGACTTCCAATGCCACCAACATACATACTGTGTAAATGCATGTCACGTAAAACAAAGGCTCTGAATGTGTATTGTAACATATGAAAAAATTGTTGCAACACTGGGGTCATTAAACATTATTTTCAATCGTATGGATTAAAGCTGTTAATATCATAGATGATAGTAGGGTAAAAGGCTAAATAACGCGCACTGAGAGTTCTAGGTATTTTAACTTCGCTATTTCAATGTCCTGATTCTATACATACTATATACATATATCATAACCGAGAGCTTTTTGATAGAGTAATATATAGTCCATGCTTCATAAAAGAACACGTTGTCTTGATTCCATCTACTTCCAAGCATTTTACTTACGATATACAAGAAAAAGGTGAGAAAAAAGTTTCTATAACTAGAACATCTATTAGTACATATTACTATTTCAAATAACAGTACACCTATCATGATTCATATTGTACAGATTTGATGAAGCAATGCATCACATCCCCACTTTAGATAAAACAATGCATATCTTTGTTTAGTACAGAATAGGTCTCCAAAATGGAGTTACCTTAAAGATTTCGTAAAATACACATTTTCCCTCAATTCCGTTAGCTTCGTCAACCCATAGGCGCAGGTGATAAAGACCTAATAACTATACTTACTACGTAGAACGTATCGCATATTTTGACTAGCTTAGATCTATAAATATACAAATGCAAAGTGATGTTATACTTCTATGTAAGAAATAATCGGAAGTAACACTCACGTTTGTAAAATTGAAACTATTACATATATACCACTTCGTATGTATGAACTCTAGTATTGATGTGACAAGTTCAAATGCATACTTTTAGGATGCTTATATCTCAGTTGATCCTTCGTAGGAGGTTATATGATCGAATTTAAAGTAAGGTTTCGACCGATGACATACTCAGTTGTATTAGAAAATCAAGACGTTACATACTCTTAAACATAAATTAGTGCTTTTTTGGTATGGATATCACCGCCTCAGTCACTCGTTTTTATATATTGAGAGCATCTATCAGTTCTTGAAGCTACTACTGATTTATAAAAGTCTTGTTTACTTAAAAATAAATACATGCTATGATGGTTTCTTATCGATAATACCTGATTGGAGTTCTGTTTGTTACAATGGAGATGGTATGAATGTCGTTATAAACCTACTGTGCTTTTATTGCCTATTGAGCTATTTTTTATCGTCCATCTTTAAATTATACTATATGTAACTATTGATGAAAGAAATGGTTTACAATGTAGCTTGCCGCAAGCACCATTCAATTTAACTGTGTCCTTGCTTCTTTTTTTTCATGATGTCTCACCTCCTTTTTGAATCGCATTTTACATCATCCCAGCAGACCAATATTTTTAAATATCTGTACTGAAATATGGAGTTGATGGACTAATTAGCGTCATAAATATAAGGAGCACAGGATCAAATAATGCAATTTCTCTTTCATTGCCGCTACTATATGTATACCATGAAGCTTTATTTTTTTGGTTTTGTTCTTCTTTCTGCAAGTGTTTTTGCTGCACCAACAACTACTATAAGTACAACTTCAGTTTCCAGTAGCATTAACTATGCGCCTCAATTTTCCCCAAACTTCCCTGGTGTGGAGGTGACCGCCCCCGTCTATAGCATCGGTCCAATTAATACCAACGAACCACTTTCCAAGGAAACGCTAGACCTCTCCAAGTACCCTGGTGCCTGGGAAAGCCCTGATGTTAAGCACCCTGAAGTTCAAGAAGTCATCAAATCCATTGATTGGAAATTAGTTCCAAAGATTCCTACAAAGAAAGGCGGCAGAAGCTACAACGACGAAACTGATCCCGATTGTTGGTGGACTTCCACAGGCTGCGTAAAACCTAAGATCGACTATATACCGGATGATATTTATACTTGTCCTACTCCTGGTGAATGGGGACTTACTTACGATGATGGGCCGTTTAATTTGCTACCTGAAGATGATAAAAATGCTAAAACCGAGAACCTTTTTGCTGAACCCTATTTGTACAACTTATTAGCGAAAGAAAACGTCAAAGCATCGCTCTTCGTAAGTCACATTTCTCTTTTTCTCAAATTCATATGTATACAATTATGCTTTGCTCAGTTTTGTCATATGTTAGTATATTGGTTCAAATGTCATGACATATCCTGCTGCAGCTAAACGCGCGCTCTCTGATGGGCACACACTTTGTTCTCATAGCTGGTCTCACCCTGTCATGACTACACAAACTAACGAGCAAGTCGTTGCAGAGCTCTACTGGACTTTAAAGGCTATTAAAGAAGCCACGGGTGTCACTGTAAAATGTTGGAGGCCTCCTCAAGGTGATGTTGATGACCGTGTTCGTGCCATCGCTTGGCAAATGGGTATGCGTACAGTTCTTTGGAATAGAGATACTGAGGATTGGAATATGCCAGCACCTGGTGGTGGCAAGCTACCTCCTTCTAAGGTTGATGCCAAATTCGAAAAATGGATAGCCAATGATAGTAATGGAACTGAAGGAATCTTAGTGCTTGAGCACGAGTTAAACCATGCTACTATACAAATGACAGAAAAGTGGATGCCTAAAATGAAAGAAAACTTCGACATCGTGTCTGCGATGACTTGTAATAATATTCTACAGCCTTACTGGGAGCAAGACTTCATATATCCGGCAGTTCATTAAAAATAATTACGCATTGTACAGTTAAAATATGAAATAAAAGACGCGTGCAACAAACAGTTTCAGTGATACACTGTTCCTTGTGCCGAAGGGTTTCTTCTTTCTTTTCATTCGTGTCTTCCTAAAAAAAAAAAAAAAAAAAAAAAAAAAAAAAAAAAAACCAGATACGCATAGACTACTTCTATTTGCCTTCAAAAGCCAAAGCAGAGTTTTGCATCAGTGAAGGTAGTGCTGAGGTACATTTAAGCTTTTTTTTATCAAGCAGCACTACGGAAACTTATATACTTTATAATACAGTACCAGCTTACAAAAAACCTCGCTCTTATATCAACAATATATGGAGATAAACGCAGCAGCACATCGGCAATTGTTTAGTCGTCATATATGGTACTTGTATCTAATATGTAGTAAATCTTTTTGCTAGTCTTTTTAAGAAAGGTTAAAAATAACTGGAGGGATCGCATAGAATCTTAGAAACATACATTAGATAGCGCTATTGGATGAGTTTGAACTTTAACAAACAGTGATAGAAAAAAAAAAAAAAAGAGTAATCCCAGTTAAGAAGCGGATAACCTTGCTTTTTATCAACATGGATTCATGCTGCTATTTAGTATCCAATATTAGTAAGAAAACACGAAGGGAAAGCATATGGAAGACATTTGAAGACTTTGGAAGTATTAAGCAGCTACAACTGTTTTCTCAAGGCGAATTTCTTTCCGCGGTAATTATATACATGTAAGGCTTGTCAGCATTTATGTCTTTATTGGTGTTGACATCAATCATGTTTTAGAAAAAAGCCACTTGAAAGATTATTTCTGGCACCTGTTGTTATAGACAAACACCAGGTGACAATACGCCAGTTACGCTTCTCTGAATACATGGAAAGTTTTACATCACCTGTCACTGCCAGCAAACTTTCATTTGGCGGATTGGCATTGCCTACTGTATTTATTGAGGAATGGTCAACTGACCAATATATTACATTTGATGCTAATGTGAATGAGAAATATATTGAAATATTTTTTGCTCACATGGAAGGATACTATAGACTTAGAATACACTATAACGAATCAATCGAAAGCATGTTGGTATTACAACGACATCATGACATTACAACTTTAAATATCAGTGCAAAATACCCTCCTCTTTTTTGGAGATCGAGAATCCCTATGGAAGAACTAACCAATCACTACGATCTGCATAATTGGGAACGAGTTACCGAAATACCTATTGATGACATCTCGCGTGATATTATTCGACAAAAGATTAAGAACATGAATGGAAAAAATAGAGAACCAGTTACACCTTACGGTGAATATCCCGACGACCTGATTCAATTGAATTTATGGACCGTTTATAGACTCGAGTTTAGTGTACCGCTTAGATCGTTTAAATTGAACGAACCAACACTAGGCTCTGAAGTCAGTCATGAAATGTTGGAAAATAAAATTTGGGCCATCAAATCTGGTTACAAAAAGAACAAAGCAAGAGATTTGAAAATACCGGAAATCAGGAGCCAGAAACCTACAAGTAATTTGAATCTTCCAAAAATGATAAGCACAATGTCGTTCGAAGTTCAATATATGATGGAGCACGTTTTTAATTTGAAGATTTTACGTGAATACAATATCGAAACTGACTTTTTTGAAAAAATGAAAGAGTTACCTCCAAATGTTAGTTGCACTTTTCTTAGTCTTTTATCAGCACCACAGGAAAGAATTTACAATCCCGATACTCATATAAATCACATATACCAGCTATGTAAAAATCAAATTGCATTTCAGATACCTATCCCGGGTGATTGTTTTCTTCGTCGTTCTGTGATCATAACACCTACATCAATGTACCCATTGCAACCGACTATAGAGCCTATGAATCAGATTCAAGCACGATACAAAGATCATGCAGACCGTTTTTTATATGTTGAATTCACAGATGAAGACCTCACCCCAATCAAACCCGTACCAGACACAGAAGGAAGTTACAATACAGAAAATGAACAAAATGGCAAATTATACGATCGTGTTTACAATATTTTACGTCGAGGAATCAGAATTGCTGGAAGAACATACGAGTTTGTGGGGTCTTCTTTGAAAGAATTAAAATCACACAGTTGCTGGTTCTTTGCACCAACAGAAAAACTCACTCGCAATATGATATTGGAAAGCATGGGTGACTTTAGAGAGGTGAAAACGATATCTAAGTTTACCAATTATACGGGCTTGGTAATATCAATGTGTAAAAGTATCTGTATCGAATTTAAACTCAAATCATAAGTAGTTTTTTATGCCTAGGTTGACAGAAATTACTTTGGCACCAAATGAAATTGAAGAAATTGAAGATTTTGTCGATGAATATGGAAATAATTTTACTGTGGAATGCGGCAAAATGTCGCCAGCTATTGCCAGAGAGATCGCTCGGGAGCTGGATTTAGACCAAGCACCTAGCGTTGTTCAATTCAATATCTGCGGATTTAAAGGTATTTTAATGCTCTCTAATTATCTGGTTGGTCGAAAAATACAATTGCGAACAACACAATATAAATTTGATAGTGCCGATTTAAAAATGTCAATTAGTAAATACTCAATAAGCCATAAAGTTTACTTGGACTGGCATAAAATTACAATCCTCTCTTCTCTCGGTGTTAGATACCACCACCTCGAAGAAATTCTGCAAGAAGAAATCCAGTCCTATGAAAAACCCTCACAAAGGCTTACAAGTGCGTACGCCCATATCTTAGACAATCAATATTATTTGAATAATGATAATCAGCACTTTGCAAATATGATGCAGTATTGGTCAATTACACCCAAAGAACCGTTCATTTCGAACCTATTGACTTCTTTTGAAAACAAAAGATTAATGGAACTGAAAAAGAATTGTAAAATATTTGTTAATAACGCAGCTAAAGTATTTGCAGTTATGGATGAAACAGGTAGTTTATGTCGAGGGGAAGTTTTCCTTCAAGTAGTCAATGATTCGCCAAACAATCGATCTTCACGACAAGTTATTAAAGGACAATGTGCTATTTTTAGAGAGAACTCTTGTTTCGTCGATGATGTTCGCGTGTTCAATGCTGTAGATTATCCTAAGCTTCGCCACTATACCAATGTTTTAGTTTTTCCCAACATAGAATTATGTGACCTTCCTAGTTTGTGCTCAAATGATGAACCAGACGAAGACAATTTTATGTAAATATCAAGACTTACTCCAATGATTTAATTCTAATTCTTTTGAAGTGTTGTCTGGGATAGACGTTTAATTCCAGCAAGTTACAACCTTGCTCAACGGAAATATCAAAGTTACGAGTCCCCCGTCAATTTAAGAAAGGTGGCTTTCTTAGAAGCAGCTAAATTTTTTACAACGTATGTTTCAAAAGATATATACCATATAGTGAAAGAAGCATATGTTGCTATAGCTGACAATGCGCGTAACGGTATCTTCCATGGGAACTGCAATTATCTTGCAAATCAGTTGTGTCATGCTATAGGTAAATTTGACTCACAGCAAAGAAAGGAAAAGATATTGACGCAGGAGTTAGATTTTGCGAGAACAGGTGTTTATGCTTCTCTTAATGGCACTGTATCAGAATATGCCTTTCCTAATTTTATGGAGAAAAACCCGCTTCGTTCTTATATCTCCCGAAAGCCTCTCGGTTACTTGTACGAGCTTTTACAAAATATGCCGTACAATTCTCTTATTTTCAACTATTGCAAGTATGATGACCGCTTACACATTGAAGGCATGTACAAATACATTCTTGAAGCTCGGAAAACGAAAGCCAAGTATGATTATAGTCTTCGTTTACTCCTCGGTCGTTACTCTATCAAATCTGAGGTAGAACTTGTATCAGGTAATATAGTGGATTGGCCGAAATACATGAACCTTAACCAAAGAGATGAGTTTGTCGAACGTGCTCAGGCGGCATTTTCTCGATTCCGGTCTTACTGGAAAGAAGCTTTTTATTCAGAGTTAGGTATCAATATAAATGAAATCAACATTGAAGCGCTTAAACGAGATACAAGTATGAAGAGAAGTTGTCAAGAGAAAGCCGCTGCATGGTATTATGTCACGTATCATCCTTCAGAGTTCAAGAACGATGTTATTTATAATTCCACACTCAAGCGATACCTTAGCTTCCCGTGGGTCATGACTGAATATATTATAGAAGTTACAATGCAAAATAACAATAGGCCATACTTGGAAAAGTATTCTCAGCCCGTATCGTTGGAGAAAATGAGAGAACATGCAGCAAACTTGCACACGCAAAGTAAGAATATTATTTTGTATGAATCTGATGACGAAGGTGACGATGATGAAGACGAGGATGATTTCAGTGAAGAAGAAGAAGTTATAGATAATGCCCAAATCGAGAGCGAAGCAAAGCTTGAGACAAAGTCTGAAATTGAACACGAGGTGGCCATGATTAGGCACAGCATTTCTGATGTTCAATTGAGTAACGAGGAAGACGAGGAAGAAAACGACGATGATGCGGAAGTTCCCGTTGTAAATGTAAGATTGGCTGATTTGATGTAAATATTGTTTGCAGTAGCTTATATGCCCACACAAATCTCGCTTTCAATGTTAAATAAAATGCACGTTTCATTTCCTCACCACACAAAAAAATGTCGGCGCGTCAAAATCCACTAGCAGTGTTTAACTGGAAAGCATAATTAATCGGATTGCTACTGCAATCCAGTAAACCTCCCTTTTTCGCCATTATGGTAGGCCATCTAATAATAAAAGTGTCAAAGAAGGATATGCGGATAATAGAGCGATTGCAATATAACGATAGTGGACAGATAATTGATGGATGGATGGGTAGGGATAGTGTGTTTCTACTGCAGAAATTATAGCAAAGAACGACACAATCGATAATGGATAGTTGAATTCAAAAAAGAACCACGTGTTATTTGAATCGCTTCAGCAACTATGTCGACTCGATGTCAAACTGTTTGTTTTATTCTAATTGGAAGTGTTGCATGAGCTCTATTGTTTGTCTAATTCATCTTTTGACATTGGTGAATGAATTGATGTTCAGAAACTAATAGTTGCTGTAATTTGATAGTCGCTCGTTGTTCCTGAAAGGAATCATTTCCAGCACATTATTCGTCTCCTCAACACTAACGTTGATGGTCGTGTCAAGATCCAAATTGCCTTGACTTCTGTTAAGGGTGTTGGCCGTCGTTTTGCCAACATTGCCTGTAAGAAGGCTGATGTTGATCTTACCAAGAGAGCTGGTGAGCTTTCTTCAGAAGAATTGGAACGTATTGTTACCATTCTCCAAAACCCTGCTCAATACAAAATTCCTTCTTGGTTCCTCAACAGACAAAAGGATATCATTGATGGTAAATCTTCTCAAGTCATCTCCAACGTCCTTGATACCAAGTACCGTGAAGATCTTGAACGTTTGAAGAAGATCCGTAACCACCGTGGTCTCCGTCACTACTGGGGTGTCCGTGTCCGTGGTCAACACACCAAGACTACTGGTCGTCGTGGTCGTACTGTCGGTGTCTCCAAGAAGAAATAAGCTTGTAAGTTATTTAAACTATTGGCCCTTCTTTTACTAATTTTGAAAAATAGTTTTCTGACGATATTTTTGTATCAAAGCAGAACAATAAATCACGCATTTCTTATGTTTATCATTGGAACAACCTAGTTTTTTATTTTTAGGAATGAACTGTTATTTTTAGTTCTTAGACATGTTCCCTCTTCATTGAATATTCTTGGAGATAACAGTAACTACATGCCAGTTTGTCGTTCTAAACTGTTAGAGACCCATCGATCGGATCAATTAAAGACAATTAAGGCATTTTAATAACTCAAACTCTGAGAGAAAAAGTTAACATGCGTCGGCTGAAAGAGCTACCTAATTCGACGGAACTAAACGTTCTATTTGTTTATTTATTGAAATTTGTAAGATGTTGATCAATATCTTGCATCAAATGAAACAATTCATATTGTTTCGCTGGTGCTGTCACAGATTTGGCACAAACTGAGGCTGTTGTTAGATTATCAATACGCGTATTCATATTAATATTTTCACCACTATCAGAGACAAGTTAAATTTTGCTTAAAACTAGACTGCTTTTGACCAACTTACGGTAATGTAGCCAATTGATAATATGTATAGGCTGCTTCTTCATATCTTTCATTTAATCTATAGTAGTCTGCAAGCAATGAGAGGCGTTTGTATGTGAAAGGAGCACGGTTCAAGAATTCTTCCAAATGAGGCGCAGATTGCTATATGTTTCTTCTGTCAGTAACTTTGAAATACATATACACAAACGACACTTACCTTGATTAACTGTTGACCAAGATTTAATTCTATAAATTTTCCATAAGCATAATATTGGAATGCTTTATCGTTACGTTCAAAAGCAGTATTAAATATTTCTTTAATATTGCTATCAACTGTTGAAGTAGTTGATGGATGCTTTTTTAAAACTTCTTCAAGGAGTTTGATAATGATATCATAGAAGGGTTGCTTCGATTGAAAGACTTGAGCTTTAGGGTCATTTGGAGGAAAGCCAGATTCAACATAGGCGTTTGATGTTTGTTTAGGATCGCGAGCTTGAGCGCATGCTAATACGAATTGAACACCATAGATATGATAGTTTTGAGAAGCAAAAACGTCCGCGATTTCACGAGCCTTATCAGCAGGAATGTGAAGTGCAATTCTTTTCAAAATAGTTAAAGATTCCATCAAAATAGCCTTTGCTTGATTTGTATTGTGTACGTTGCGAGTAGAATAGATTTGATCAGCAGCTTTGTATAATAATACGTCATTAGCTCCACAGAAACTACCACAATATTGCGAGAGTACATCGGTAACGTAAGCTGTATTATCGTATTTCTTGAATGTATAATTGATCAAAGCGAATGATAAGTCGTTTGTAATAGAACGGCCTTCGGTTGTCGTCAGCAAGTTCTTCAAGTCAGTTTTTAAGAGGAGTTCCTGAGAGTCTGGTTTCATAAGTTGAACTACACTTGAAAGACTTGTTTCATTTAAATATAAAAAGAAAGACATGGCCTCGTTCAAGTAAGAAACAAGTTCACTAATATTTTTCAATGATTGAGTCTCTGGATTGACTGGAGTTTTAGGGAATAAAGCAGTGTTTCTAAAGAAAGAAAGTTAAAAAGCGCTTCATGTCTATAATATCAACTTACTGTTCCATAAAAGAAGATAACTTTCTTAAAACTTGTTGACTAGCTTTTAATTCTTCGAGGGAGATATTCATTTTATAGTCTATAGTGCCATCGGGTTTGTTCATTCTTTTGATAAGGAGTTTTGACCAAACAGAATCAAGAGCACGGTAAATAAAGAGTGCTAAACCATCGTGTCTACTGGTATATTGATAGGAGTCGTTTAAGAGAGAAGGCACTTGACCGAACTTTTCTAAAAGAACCTTTGCACCTTTTTCGACAAAATCAGGGACAGGTTCCACAATAAAAAGATCATTTTTACTTGGAATAACAGCTGAACTATAACAAATGAGATTGAAGCAAAGAGAACAGCTATTGATAAAACCAAAGTGGGAAAAGAAACTTTCAAAATCACGAATTCTGTAACTGGTGTCTTGTCCTGTTAGTACCAATAATTTATAGAGCATATCAACAGGTCTTTGTTTAACGAGTACTGAAATACCAGATGTTGTTAATACAAGAAAGTGTCTTGCAGGCGAGTTGTAAGGTAGTTTTAGTTCATCAATTTCATTGGAAGATGAAGGTGCTTCGATCATAGTAAGCACTTTACCATGAATATCCACAGTGTTGTAAAATTCCAATAATCTTATATCTGAAACAACAGAAGTACAGTTGCCAAGGTTACCTAAATCAGGAGAAAGGGTGATTATTTTATCCTGAGTAGGATGGCTTGCTTGATTTTTGACTAGCATAAACAGGCCATTGTTATAAATAGTCTTATTGACGACATCAGATGTAGAGAAATCGTTTGAAGGAGATCTAACGTGAACTGTCACTAGAGCGTTAGGAGGTGCGTCATAAAGGAGATGTTGACCATCTTTATGATGGTTATAATAAATTCTGCAACCAGTTGAAGTGATAGCAACTAAATGATATCCAATTGATTCAGAGCACGTCGTAGGGTGAATAGATACAATTTTAAACTTGTCAACTCTAAGGTGAACTGTGTGCGTATTGGTTTTTCTTGCTTCATTATATACATCTGTATTTCTATAAACGGTTTCAAAGGTTGAGTTGTCTCTGCCCAAATACGTTACATAAATGCTGTTATTTTCTGTCAACTGATATAAAACTGTTCCATTTTCGTTTACTGCCATTTGAATAATAGGGTTCTTTTGATGTCCAATTAAAAACCCAAGAGGATTATTATTACTTGTATGTAACTTCTTGGAACATTTACTTGAGAACCAAGTCTCTTCAGTCTATAAAAAGTTATTATTTATCCTTTTTTTCTCTCTATCTCTTTTTTTTTTTTTTTTTTTTTTTACCTTATAATCGAGCTCCCAAACATTACCATCATTACCCAACATAAAAACACGACCCAGTTTTGTACCAAGAATTTGAACCATATGAACACCAGTCGTGTTTGTTGTCATACCAGTTTGAAAAATTTGAAGACCTTTCAAACGTTCATAACTGACAGCAATCACTTTAACTTCTCTGGTTGTCGCAATAATGAGTAGATTCTTAATGTCTTCTCTGAAAATATTCTCTTTAGGTTGAACAAAGCCAACTCCTACAATGTCATCCTCTTCCTGATGAATGACAAGATTTCCACTAACAAAAAATTTATTAGTTTCATATCGTATAATATGATATTATACATTATATACCTTTCTAAATAGTCCCATAAATAGAGTTTACTTTTGACCACAAAATAAGCTCTATTCATAAAAGGTGCAATGCCATGTGGACTAGTAGGGTCAACTGAAAAATAATTCCATTAGTCATATTTTCCTTGTTTTTACAACATTATTTTACATTGTTTAATATCGTCCAAAGCAGAGGTTGGGAAAGTAATGTTCTGCTTTACGATAACAGGTTGAACAACTTCGGATTGTGTGATATCATATATGCTAGGGTCTATATTTATGTCAATAAGAAAGAACTATAGTTTTAAATGGCACATTACCAGTAAATGTTTTACGAAGATCAGGAAATTGACGATCGATAAGTCCTTTAGTTTCTATTGTTTGTGAGGCGTCGCGTACTGCTGTTATGACTTTCTCAGGATTAGAAGTCTCCATGATCAAAACAAAATTATTGAAGTTATAGAAAAAAAGGCAACGCGCTTTTTTCTTTTCGCCAATATTTTTTTTATAAAACAAGTCACGAAATTCAAATCTTTGCTCTAATAATCATAATATCCCTAATGCTTTATGCAAAAAGCTATTACCTGATATACCGGATGATCAAAATGAGCTTTTTCTTTTAGCTTGCAAGCAGTTCGAGAAAATTCGGATATTTGCAAAGTAGAGCTTCTTTGTCGATGCCTTGAGGAATTTGGATTCCTTGCTGGTATAGGTTCACTGTGTTACTGAGGAGACAGTAGCAACTTGGTGAGAGACAGGGCCTACTACTACTAATTCGAATGTAAACATATTTTAGTATCTAAAGTGGTAAGCAAGTTCTGCATGAAATGTTACTGTACTTAACAAAGGCGCTCGTAACTGGGTTTTAATGTACCAATTTTCATCTCTTTACTTTATACCACCTCTAACGTTTCACTTTCCCTTAATAAAATTCAACTAAACCATGGTGCCCAATCCGACTTCAGATTGGACTGAACTTCATGTAAGAAATCTTTTCAAGTAGAAAAAATGCACCGTTGTTAATGTTTTTCGTGTTTATACATAGGATCGATTTTATAGGTACAATTCAGAAACTCAAATGCAGCTTTTCTTACTCACTTATAAAGTATAGAAAACAAGAAATTTACTCCCTCTCATGGAATCAAACAGATCTTTCCAAATTTATGATTGCAGGCGCCCAGTATGGTGGACCTATAGGTAGTTTTGGGAATCATTCGACACTTTAGTTGCTTTATTTAGTTATTGACGATACTCGAATGTAGCCATGATAAGAGATGACAAAAAAGTGCTATTGCTACAAAAGCAACAGCCGATAAAACCTACAATTTTCATGTACACGAGTGCAGGCAAACTCATTGAGCAAATCCAAGTAAATCTCATTTCAATCAAAAGAAGGGTGCAAACTTTACTAATAATATACTATAAAAGTGGGATAAAGGACGAATAGTAGCATTAGGCTGGACAGACCAAGAACAGCTCGTTGTTGTAACTGATGATGGATCAGTTAGGCTTTATACTCTTCGTGGAAATTATACACAATTTTCTCTAGGAAAGGTATAGTTACTGGGTTATTTTCGAGGGAAGAGGGAACAGTAAGAGAAAAGATATTTATACACCACTGAAACTAGGATGCAAAAGATTATGGAATTATTGACTGCCAAATATGGGGTGGTGGACTTGTTGCAATGACTGGAAAATTTCAACTTATATCTGTTACGAACTTTACAGAACCTCAACCAAAACCTATGGCAGAAATTAAACTGGAGGAACCGTTACATAGCTGGACTGTTATTCCACCACAGTTCACATTAAGTAGACATGTTGAAGTTCTCTTAGCTACGGGGAACACGATTCTCGTCGTTGATAGCAAGGAAGTAACTGACCAACACTTACAAGGCCCCTTTACAAAAATGGTTGTATCGCCGAATGGTAAATTTTTAGCACTATTCACGGGAGATGGAAGACTGTGGGTTGTATCTACTGACTTTCAGAAAAACCTATCCGAGTATTCAACAAAATCAAAAATTGCCCCTCAGCAGCTTGTTTGGTGTGGTACAGATTCTGTAGTGCTCTATTGGGATAAAATCGTATTGATGGTAGGCCCTTTTGGGGATTGGATTAAGTATAGCTATGAAGACCCTATTTACTTGGCTTCTGAAATTGATGGTGTCCGAATTATCAGCAACGATAAATGCGAACTACTTCAAAAAGTACCAGGTACTCGGGAAAAGAAAAAAGACAAGTAACACACAAGTAATACGTTTTAATAGCATCCACTGAGAAAATCTTCAAGATCGGGTCAACTGAACCACCCGCAATGTTATTTGATGCCTTGGATCATTACGAAGTAAGTTTATTGTTGATTTAGTTTTAAGGGATAGAGTATAATGATGCTGTGTTTGTAAAGCGTAAAAGCCCGAAAGCGGATGAGAATATCAGAAGTATCAAAGCTGAATTGGTAGATGCTGTTGATAGTTGCATTGATGCAGCAGGTTTCGAATTCAACCATTATTATCAAAGGGCTCTGTTAAAAGCTGCATCTTTTGGTAAATGCTTCTTGGAGAATTACAATGCAAATAGCTTTGTTGATATGGCACAAACAATACGCGTTTTAAATGCTGTAAGATTTTACGACGTTGGAATTCCACTTACTTACGCCCAGTAAGTGCCCCTTTCCATTCCTATCTTAAATTGGTTCTTTGACTAACACACATGTTAGATATAAACGACTTAGTCCTGATGTGTTGATCGATCGACTAGTCAATCGCAACAACCATTTACTTGCTATCCGTATTGCAGAATATTTGAATCTTCGTACTGACAAAATATTAATTCACTGGGCCTGTGAAAAAATCAAATCATCTACGGAGGATGAAGAGACTATTTGCAGAACTATTGTCGATAAGTTGGCCAATAAACCTGGCTTGTCTTATGCAGAAATCGCCAAAACTGCCTATGACGCTGGGCAAACACGATTGGCCACTAAACTACTGGACTACGAACCTAGAGCTGCTGATCAGGTTCCTTTGCTTATTTCAATGACAGAAGATGAAACTGCTTTGATAAAAGCAATCGAAAGTGGCGACACTGATTTAGGTATGTCAATTGTAAAAAAAAAAAAAAAGTTCTTTTGCTCATAGACATTTCGATACTAGTATACCTTGTTATATTCCACTTAAAGCGCAAGTTGCCGTTAGGTGAATTCTTTAGAATGATCAACAATAAGCCGATGGCTTGTAATCTTCTCGAGGTGTATAGTAAAGAGCAAGATACAGAATTATTGAAGGATTTCTATTATCAAGATGATAGACGAATTGATAGCGCAAACATTGTATTAGCTGAAGGCTTCAATGAAACAGTAATGAAGTTGATTACTTCAGGCATACATAATATATTCTAAACTATTATCTCTAGGACATTACTGAACGTATTAAAAAGCTTAAAATTGCAGGAAAGACCTACAGTGAACACCGTGACCAAGCTTTCGAGGCTAAGGTAATATGATAAATAGACATGGCCTTGCAATTAGAAGGAGATGCTGACAACGTACTAGGTTGTTGATGAGGCAGTTAAGTTACTTCAATTTCAGCTGCAGCTAGAAAAAGATACCCAGCAATCATTTACCGGTTTGTCCCTAAGCGAAACAGTTTACAAATGCACTACAGCTGGGTTACATAACAAAGCTTCAAAAATCAAAACCGACTTTAAAATTCCTGACAAACGGTACATGTTGGGAGATTAATAGTGTTTATCTATGTAACTAACTCAGTATTTTGTAGCTTCTGGTGGGTTAAACTTCGGGCATTGGTAGAAGTTCGTGACTGGGAGAACTTGGAAAAGTTTTCAAAAAGTAAAAAGTCACCTATAGGATATGAGGTTTGTAAATAAAATGTCATTGGAAAGTGTACTAATAATATAAAATAGCCATTTGTAGAGGAGTGTATTAAAGCTAGACAGTACCAAGAAGCCTCAAAGTATATACTAAAATGCGATCCACCTGTTCGACCTATGCTATTTGTTAAAATAGGTGCATTTAAAGAAGCTGGAGAGCAAGCATTCTTGAACAAAGATATTGAAGGGCTTAGGTAATATATTTAACGCATAGTTTGTTCAAGTGTATTTATACAGATATTTTAGGGAGGTACGTGCCAAGTGCACAAATCATATTGTAGCTCAAGAACTTGATTCACTTCTTGCGCAACTTAATGCTAAATAAATATTTTATGGATTTTATCTGCTTTTAAGATGTTTGCGAATAGGCAAATAAGTGTGTGAGAAAAGCTTTTAGATTTGTACATAGGTCTTCTTATGGGAAAGCAAGTATATTCATAGCTTTTTCAGGGCTATTTCGACCCTAAATTACTATGTATAGTTATCTATTTTGACGATATGGGCCGAAGATGATTTCGAGAACAAAACAAAATTATATTCAATGAACTAACTAGGCGTTAGATTCATAATTTATAGCGACAAAGAATCAACTCGATTAAATCACGAAACTTCTCAAACGTCTAATCCGTCTATTACGCTTGATACGCTTGATACGCTTGATACACTTGATACACTTGATACGCTTGATATGTACGCTTGATATGCTGTAGGAAAAATTAACTCATATACGATAAAGACTAGTTTCTCACTGCCCGTATCATAAGGCGTTGTGCCCAGACCTCAAATCCCATGTGCGCCTATTTGATCTATGTACGAAATTACCAGGCAAAGCACTCAAGAAACCGGAACGTGTCGCTTTGATCGCGTTGTCCCCAATGACCGAAAATGATTTTACTGATTACAGGGCAAAATTATTCTGACTTGGTTGGTGAGCTGCTACTTGATATTTATAATTTTAGTTACTTTTTCTGAATTTCCTTTTTATCTTATCCAAAAAAGGTAAATTATTTGTCCAATATTAATTTGATTCGTCCAAAAATACTAACGTTGTAAAAACTGTAGCTGCTTGCTGCAATGGAGAAAAAGACATAATGCTTGTCTTTTCAAAGTTGCACTGTTATTTATTCTTATTTTTTTTTTCAAGTAATTATCTATCTACAAAGCTGCTCATACGGAACCCTTGAGCCTAAAATAAACTCTTGATCCATGTCTGCCCTAGGTAGGCTACTCCAAACCATTATTTTTTTGTTCTTATCTTGCCTTGCTGTTATTTCACAGGCATTCGAATGAAACATCCAGAAATGGCCGTTGTTACAAGACGCTAAACACTGAGCGCAAGGAGATACAACATGATATCCGAGAATATTACCACTATTATGTTATTAACTGAAAATTAGCTATTATTCTTTATACTGTCTTATGAGTTATACCATTCTAAACACGCCACATCTCGAATTCTGCAGTGGCAAGATCTTGTAAGATAATCTTTCTCGAGAACATGAATACTTTTTTTTTATAAAAAGACAATGAATATATGTTTATGCATAAGTTTTTGTTTACATATATATGTGCTTACCATTGTGATGGAGTATCAGTACTGTATAGCTCAATTGAAGTGTCTGCTAAGAGTATAGCTTTCATGCCTCTAGCGCAAACAGCAGTCGAGCAATGTCTACACGTTAGTTTATAAACCGGCTTAATTGGTGTAGCACTATTCAAATTCATGTTTACTTGTTCGGCCCATCTTCTGTAATGATGTGACGATGAAGCTCTACGCTGAGCCTGTAGAGTAGAAGGCGGCATGATATTAGGAAATCTGTACCGTGCATGTGACAAAGTCTCGCTACTCGTACTGTTCGATGTCGTTAGAGTTGCTGTCGAGTTCATAGGTTCGTGAAAATTTTCAAGTGTCATATCCATTAATGTGCTGTACGCAGTACAAAGGAAGAGGTAAGAAAGAGAAACAACAAAAACTATGGAAATATATTATATATAATGCGGAAGAAAAATAAAGCATATTTCAATTTTAAGTATTCCAATGGAGAAAAATATAACGTCAAACGCTTTTACTTTAGGTGGCTATAAGCTTTATTACTCTCTTTCTTTCTTACCTGAATTTAAGGCTAGCACAAGTAACTATGTCTTTGTTATTTTTACCACCATCATCCAACATTTTTTTTATCCCTATCGGAGACAATGTTACTACGAGCTTCCAAAAAAAAAAAAAAAAAAGACCTTTGCTGTCTGCAACAAAGACCAGGATTTCTAATACTTTATAATATAGCTCTTTTTTTTTTCTTTGTGCTTTAAATTACTCGATATACATGGTATATTCTAACGTAATAATGTAATACTGTAAGTAAATTTTTAAGCTCTTCGGCTTTTTCGGGACATTTCCAAAATTTCAAATGTTATTGGCAAGTTGTTATGCATAAACAGATCACAAAACACACAGCTATTATAAAAAAGACGATAAACAAAAAGATGGTAGTCTTTCTATTCCTTTTTTTAGTGATTAGGCAAGGACTGTCAATTTTATTTTTTGTCTGATTTAAATTTCCTGTAAATTTGTCGGATATATTACAGAGGCTATATGTTAATATTATGGTGTGTGTGAATCCTACTTTTGGAAAAGTAACTTTCCTATATAACTCCGTTAAAAGCCATAGATATTCAATTAAGGTAGACACAGTTAATCATACTGTCAATATTGAACAGTTTGTAGCAATTGAAGATTCTTTGGCTTTGAGCTACCAACCGCTATTATAAGCATCGTCCGCAAGGTTTTATCTAAGCAGAGAGATATTTCTCCAGATATTTTTGACCATGTAGCTTAGCTTCATGTTTAATAGTCAAAGAGAATGTGTTATCACATGATCTAAATCTGCATTGATTTATATTATTATCCTACATCAGATGATAATAGGTATAGAAATGGTACTTTATAATATCGATAGAGGCTATAAACCGAGTTCAATGAAAGTGATTTTTGAATACAATACAGTTATTCATTGAAGGACATTGAGGACACATCTTCAGTGCAAAAAGAAAGCAGTAGAAACAGTGGTATGTTCTTGGAGTTTCGTACATGCCTCATGCTTTTCGAAATCGTGGATCATGTGCTGAGCATTTTATTGCCATATAATTCGTTGTTTGGCACAAACTAAAGAATTGTGTACATGTCAAATAATATTTGGCTAGACTACAATGTACAGCAATAAATTTATTGAGCAGAACGGATACTACAACAGAGTAAGCATTTGAAGGCTTGAAATAGGAAAATGAAATATAAGCCTGAGCCGTGCACACGATAAATATAACGAGGCATATGGTCTCCACAACTGCTGCATAGCCTTATGTTGTTGTTAATTACACCACTCAATATCATGAATTTCATGTTGCTTAAATCCTGGATGACCTGCTGTAAAACGAGGTCGCGTAACTAAAAACATGGATATCATGTGGGCAGTTGTCATTGGCCTTTCATCTACGACCGTATATTGTTTCAGCCTTGGAAGCTTAAGATATTACACTCTGTTCAATAAGCCCCTTGATGGTTTTACTGCCTGTACAGTTTAATATCTTTATGGGTAAGTTTCGCTCTACTGTACTAAATTAAATTTCCCTTAGGTATTTACATAACTTTGACTTTTTATAATTAGTCAAGATCTCCTTTATACAGTGCAACACACTCCCATCTAGTAGAGCGCATTAGCTCTTTATGAAATATATGTATGGAAAAAAAAATGATAGACATCCATGTTAGACATGTCCTTTGATTACTAATGGGTATAATTTTTTCACGTTATACGTTTCTTAATATCTTATTACATTAAACAATAACGCGACTTAAAAAAACTGTTCAATAAATCTATGTCTAACTTCTAGTAAGAGCATATCTTGAAATTATCGGGCTCTTGTAGTCATTCTAAAGTACGTTTTACTCCCCATTTCCTAGCACCAACTTCCACAATTCTCCTTGACCATCCAGATCTGTTTAAGAGCTTGTTAGCATTGAAATTAGCAGCAGATTAGTATAAATTACCTTGCGGAAGCATATGTTCCCAGTTAGGATCTAACCAGTCCATCTCAGAATCTAATATCATATCCTGTTGCTTTTGTGGTGTATTTCCAGTTTTCGCGAGATCAAATGGGTTGCCAACATTTTCTTGATCTGGCGTTGCTAATTCAGGGGGTGTGAAAGGGACATGTGTTTCATTTTTTGGCTCACTTTCCCACTTTTGTCCGGAAATAACAGTGTCAAAGTTGCCTACTGGCAGTGATGATGAGTACGAAAATGAACTGTTACTGTTCTTGCTATTAGAAGTAGGCGCTAAATTTTGCCTAGGAGATGTTCCGTAGGGTGAAAAGCGTCGAAACTGCTGTACTGGCGGTGAGTCAATATGCAAATCGGCTATTGACCTATTTAAAGATCCAATGACGCCGCTTGGTGAGCTTGACAAAGTATCCAGTAAAGAGGATGGATAATCTGTACTGCGGTTTGGTATTAATAAGTCGCTTTTTCTCGTAAGCAAAATGGCATCTCTTTCCTCTTGTAGTCGTTGGACCAAAACTACTTTTTTCCCTGTAGCAGGTTTACCTCGCTGGCGCAACATTTCTTTCAATTCAGATACAGTGATGTCGTCAAAATCAGTTTTTACTAATTGCTCATCAAGTCTTTTTTGCCTCGCTTCCAAATCAAAGCCAGTCAATGAGTTTGGTCTGTGTTGTCGTTGAATTTGAATGGGCATTGTTCTTGACGGGAATGACGAAGACAATGCGTTATTGAAGTTACTATTGCTGCTGTTTGTTGGGATTGTAACTGGCGATCTGCTTTTCGTCCGATTAATTCCTCCAACAAGTTTGATGATGGGCTTGCTGCCAATAGATACTGGCTCAAAGGAAAGTCTTCGCCTTTCGGTAGTCAAAGATTTATCGTTTATGGTATTTGGCACAGATGTCCCTAGCGCAGCTTTGTTACTTTGCTTGTTGGCGTTCTTTATATAATTGACCCTAAATCTTGCTTGAAGTTCGTTAAATCGTCGCTGATGGTCAACAGAGGACTGCGTATTATGGTTTGTGGAAGTAATAATGGGTATAGGCTCTGCTAGATTTGATAATCTTCTATTAAGAATATTTTGACTTTGTTGCTGACTCGTGATCAGATTGATTGGTTGGATTGACTGGGATTTACCAACAGAAAGCATTGCTGACAGGTTTGAATGAGGCTGTTCCTTTATTTTTTGGTGTTCCTGAAATATATGTTGTTGGCGACTAAATGTCAGATCGGATGCTAAAACAAGATCTAGATCTTGAGTACTAGTTTGATTACTAGTGTCTACAAATAAACTCGAGTCAAGTGTGTAATTCTCATTTAATTGAAAGTCTTGTTGAATAGGAGAAGTACTTTCAAAGTTAATATTCTCAGACGGCTGTGTTGGTAAACTATGGCTCATCCCTAAGAGAATGTTGTCATCCCAATCGTTCATTAAATCGTCAAATGTCTGGCCAAATGAATTCTGGGGATTGTCCTTGTCACCATTGCAGAAATACATTTACCGTAAATAAACACAGTTTTTTTGTACACTTTGAATTCAGACAATTTATCTCTAAATAGTTTCTGAATTTTCACGTAATTATCGATACAGCCTAAGCAGTTATTTCAGCGAGATACTTTCCTGGAACAAATACTCTTGCTATTAAGTAGTGCTCCGATTAAACAGCTATAGTAGTGCTTCATATCAACCTGAAAGTGTAGGGTTTTCTTAAATACATACAAGCATTTGTTTTTTTATAGTATGTACTACCTAAAATAGCTTATTTTAGTCCAAACGATCAAGAAAGGGAAAAGAGAAAGAAACTCCTCCTGGAACAAAATTATCATCGGAGCCTTCTGCAACCACAGCAAACCTTAATGATACACTATCACTTGGTGAGGACATGCTACCAGAAGAAGAAGTTCTTCAAGAAGAAGATGAACAGGTTCCAATAAACAATAATCGAACTCGTAGACGGTTGAATCAATTAAAAGGATTCATGAAACATTTACTCTTTATGAACGACACTCATTTGACTGTCTCCGCTTTGAACATGGAGTGCTCTTCTAATGATATAGATACAGAGGAGCCTAAATTTTGCATCATGCTTTATCAGCGTTTGAAATCATATATACCGCACAAAAAACACTACGCTTTACCAGGCTTTCTAGTACCGTTTGTTATACTTGCCAGCGATATCCTTTCTTATGCTGGTTACCGAAAATTTGCTGTCTTGTTATGCCCCATGCCGTCCACATCGGTTAACGCACTCCGACTGAATAGTGTCTTAATTTATATTTTGTTTTGCTCTTATGGTGACAGTCGTCTTTCGTTTCATGGCTGTAAGAATAGCGAAATTTCAACACAAGCAGAGGGGCTGAATCAGAAAGATGCCGTATTTAATCAATTTTTCGATTACGAGACGTTACAAAGGGACTGTAACAGCAGAAAGTTGAAGTTTGCGCACAATCACAAAGTCTTGCCTGGTGTTAAATATGCTCGGATCCTAGCTACTAAGAGGTGAAAACGTTCATTCTTCTAAATATCATCAAGCAGCAACTTCCGGGTCAAGATTCAACTTACCGTGGAAAGAAATAGGTGAGCACTGATAGAGAACAAAAGACAACAAAGGTTTGCTAGATGTGGAGATAAAACATTATGAAAAGTCCAATAAAATGACACTTCAAGATATTCAAGTTCAGCGGAAGCGACTGGATAATTTAGAAAGAATTTAAGCATTCAAAATGGGAAAAAGCTGTACCTCCAGCCGTCAAAGAGAACAGACCAGACCAACAGCCAGAAAAAAATCAACGTCTATACCAACGTCTGCAGGAGCTGAAACAGGAACGCACGAAATGCTATACAGTTATTGCAAGACTTCTACGACTTACCGAATAAAGAGGACCATTTGAAACAAAAAAACGAGCACATAAACACAAAATATAGTGACAGATTGTGTTCTAAAGAACGTCAAGCCCTTGGCCTATGTCATGAAAAAAAATAATGTCAAAAATCTTATCATGTTTATAGGGAACCGAAAAACTGGTGTAGGTAGCTCACTTAAAGGTCGTAGAAGATGTGGTGGCACTTGGAAGGAGCAAAAACATGCTTGTTATACTGGTGTATGTATAACAAATGAAAACAAAACGTCCCAAACATGTGTGTACTTCAGCTCTTTATCTCACCCCAGAGCAACTTATACCGTACTTAATAAGGAAAACAAGCCTACAGTAGTCGAAAGAGTGGTTAAAGTTGCATTTCTCTGCCGTGATACACATTGTGTTCTGTCAGCTGCAAAAAGAAATACACAAACTAGAGACAGCATTTTTGCTGTTGCCATCGCATTGTCTGGTCTTGCAACTGTATTATTTCAAGACACTTTTCCTCAATTCCAAACTAAAATCAGTCAACCCAACACTGAATTTAACAGAAAAACCATGGACTTCCTAAACCGAAGCATCCAGCGGGCATGCCCTTCTAGGGACTAAAAGGTAAACAACGATATTGTATTCATAAGAGTTCTCCAAGATCAACTGACTTTTAATATAATTACGCGAAAATTTAGGAAGAGCAATTTTTCTTTATCTCTATACTGGTGCAGGGGCAACGTTTTTTCCTACTGTTTTTATTTTATGGAAGGACGGTAAAAAATAAAAATAGTACAATGGTTGTAATGAAGATTTTTATAATCAAACCTCTATTTGTACTGATGTTTTTATAATACTTGAGTAATTCGCTCTGTGCCCCTAATACATTCATTTCGATATCATTTGTATTTTGATCTATTCTTTGTATAGTCTCTCTTTGTTCGGCTACCATAGTTGCTAATTGCTGAAAGATGCTTCCTAATTCAGCAATGGTGCTTTCAATAGACTCCATTGCTTTGGCCCTTGTTTCAATTCTCTTATCTTGTTGCTCAAGGGACTGTAATTGCTGCTGTTGTTGCGAAATTATTGGTATACCTAACGACTGTGGTGTTTCTTCTATACTATTATCTCTTGTACTCACATTAACTCTTCGACGTGGCTGAGATGAGCTAGATTGGACTATAGCATTTTCAATATACAGTGTATTGTATAATAGAGTAATAGTATTACCATGGTTATCAACAATATGGCGATATTGAGTTTCTACCTATATGTATTATAAGCAAAAAGATATAACCCACAACAACATTTGAATGGGTTATACCTCTAATTCTAATATATCTTTCAAACCTAGAGAAGTATCCGCTAACTTGGTTTGCAAAGACATAACAACGTTATCTGTATGCTCCTTGGCTTGTTTAGAAGTAGATCTCTGTCCATCTTTCACATTCTGTAATATTTTCAATTTTTTATTCAGTTTTTGTATATCCTGCTTTATCGATTGTGTCATCGCCTAGCACAAGTATTTAGTGTGAAGCATCAGATTGTTTTGCATTTTACTCACGTTGATCTCTGTAGAGTTACTTGCTGTTCCATTGCTTGCTTTTGTAACTATAGAGATTTCAGTAATAAATTAGCAGTGTTTTTTTAAGAAACGTCTTTACAGTATGTCAATTGTTCAACTTTTTCAGAAGTTGCTGCTATTTGATGACCTAACTGTGCAGCCATTCTTGTGAATTCTGAGCGCGCTGAAGGTTCACGATGTACATCTTTAAGGTTTCCTTTAGCACCATTTCTCTTTTTAATTCTATTTACTAGTGCCTGATACTCTGATGTTCTATCTCTCATATCAAATTAATTAATTACAAAGCAGCAAAACAGACCGAAAGGTAAAAAATTAGCCTTTTTTGTTCCTTGAAAAATGCGTTAAAAATTAATTTGAAAGTAACTGCTAAACAGCTGCTGGTAAAAATGTCTAACTTAGGCTTCGGTCATTCATAAACACGGAAGAGCATTATTATCTTAAATAAGGACTCTTATTGCCTTGCTTAAAATAAACAAACGATGGTCCTTGTTCCTACATCAGATTTTCTGTAACTGGAGATGTGGGTCTTTACAAGCGGCGACGCCCCCAGCCAGTAAATCTAAAAAGTTATGCGCCACAATGGAAAAACTATACTTCGAATTTTATGTTACTCCAAAACAATTTCACATTTTTATGGTTTTTAGGATAGAAACACACCAAGTTAATAAGCAAAGCTGTCAATGATGTGAATTATAATTTGTTACTTTTAAACAAAAACAATAATGATCTAAAGGAAAGTGAGGGTTTCTATCAAAAAGTAGAAGAAATACATTGTGAACCACCATATTCAAGCCAAGTGAAGCGATTTTAGCCGTCATTTAGCAAAGCCTAACGAATATCGAACGTACTCTCTTGTTTTCATATACCTCTTTCCTTTTTTTTTTTTTTTTTTTTTTTTTTTTTGCATATATACCTGATTCTTACTGCTCTCATCAGAATCTGGAATTGTCACGTGTAAGGTGCCAAGTTGCGAGTGTCACAAATAAAATATTAAAATGAAATGCATAATGCAGTAATAAATTATATAAATGCCTGGTCAAGCAAGGGTCAATATACTTCCATAATATCATCAAGGAAATACATGTACTCTCGCGTGGAGTCAGTAAAAACTGAATCACCAACCTCATCAACAAAAGTAGATTGATAACGTTTTGGTGGGAATTGCTTTACCACTAGTCCTGTGTCTCTCAATTTTCTTTGAGGTCTTATTCTGCAGCTAATAGTAACATTCATTTTCTCTTTTTTGCGAATGGCTCATTAAATCAGTTATGATCTACGTGACATATTATTACTGCTTCGATAACCGTCGTAACTCTAGAGCTAATGCATGCTAATGGCTAACGTGTCTTCACAGTCAGAACATAGCTTTTTCTTCCCGTGTCTTGGTGTATAATCCTGTGTTGATTTTATACTATTCGCGTCATTTATTATATAAAAGTTGCTTTTTGATTCAAAGCCAAAAAAAAAAAAAAAAAAGTAAAAAGGTCGCACTTGTGTCGTACATTAATAAATTATCAGTTTCTCAGGTAACCAGGTACGACGGTTCTTTTTTTCTCAAGTTTTTACTTGGTACGATCAGTAGAGCAGTTTACTTCTTTCTTTCTCTTCTCTTTCTACTTTATAGATTGCCATATCTTTTTAAAATGGCTCTTCACTTTGTAGCACTCTTATTTAGCATATGCTCGCTTGTATTGTTACTGATAGCAAACCTAGGAACTACTTTTACAAGCACCTTTTTACCAGAAATGTATTTGGTACAAATAAATGAAGCTGCCAACGGAAAATATATACGATATGGTGTATACAACTCTTGTTTATACTACAGAGATTCAAGTGCAGCGCACTCGTGTACTTCTAAAATGTTGGCTTATAAACTTGGTAATAATACAACTTTGAATACCTGAAATGTATCCATTTTGATTTATATACATTTATGAAAAGACATAGACCAGTTTGCAGATTTATGTGGAGTAGACATATCCAACTCAACAGCAACAACAGTTTATACCAATATACTGTCTAACGCCAGTGTTAAAACTTTCCAAGGCATTGTATTAATTATGCCAGCAGCAATTCTTATCTTTATTTCTTTTTTCTGTATGATATATATACATCGTTTTTAGACACTAATAAGTAATCAAAATGTTCATTAGGTACGTTGCTTATCCGAAGATATCGTGAAACTAATGTTGTACCATTTGTTGGTGCATTTACTGCATTATTTGGATTCTTCTCAGGTGCAGCTGGTCTAGCACTAACTATTGCTACTTTCTGGAAAAGCCTTGAATATCTTGAAAAGGCAATTGAAGGACTATCTCACCAATGGGGGCCCTCTATCTACTTGGTCGGCATTGGAAGCGGTTGCATCTTAGTTACCTTGGTATGCTTTATCATTAGCTTATTTACATATAACAGAGAGGACTATAAAAGAGGCTCGTTCAATTTGAAAGATTATGATTTGAGTACCACATATCGAGCTAGTGCTACAGCCTATAACACAACTCCATCCAAACAACAGCAGCAAGATAATAACTATGAATTTACACACGCTATTTCATCGCCAATCAGACAAGATTATTCATCCTACCATCGACAACAGCAACCATATAATAGCCACTATCATAACAGTCAAAATTATTATGGATAACCAGATACCTTGTTCAGCGATCATGATTAAATAGTTATTATTATTGTTAATGCTAATTTTTATATAATTGCATTGTTATGCCTGGCAGGGATGAAGCGCAATGTAACACCATATGTTATATCGTGGTTACTATAGCAACAAAGATGACATGTGTTCGTGAGTTTATGCAGTTCTCAAGCTGTCTCCCAATAAGGAGGACATGTGTAATTTTCAATGACGTATGAAAAAAGTATTTTGTCCATAATAAGATATATTGAAATCTCCAATCCTTTTTTTTTCTTTGTTGTTTTATTTTTTTGTAGTGTAAAGCGAAGAAAATGACACTGCAACCCCCTATTCTTCGAACATCCACGGTGCCTGTGATAACAGAAAGAGAACAAGCAGAACATGTCCATCAAACCAGCGATACTGTTCTTATTACTCCGCAGCTTAAGTTCAAGTTAGCAAAGCAACGTCCGCTTCATTTCAAAGCTAGATTAACTCAATTTGATCTTTCGAATACAGACAAATCCAATAACGCATTTCGTGGGTTTTATACACTTTTTTGGATAGCTATGGGGCTATATGTTATTACAACGTTTGTTAGGTGCTATGAACAAGAAGGTATTATACTCAGTTTAGGCTTTTTTCGATTATTTTCCAAGGACGGACTGGCGCTTTTAGTATCTGATATAATTATGGTATCAATGACATTATTTAGTGTGTTGTTTTCCAAACTGTTTATCTGGAATATACTTCCGTACGAAACAATTGGATACATTGTCCAACATGTCTGTCAAGCTCTTTTTTTATTTTTTAATATTTATTGGACTTTTTTCAGGTAAAGAACAGATATTATATGGTATACAAGATATTTATTTTGTTTTGTTAGGAACTGGCCATGGGTACAGTCAGGGTTTTTCACAATGCACACAATTGTAATGATGATGAAAATGCATTCGTATACAGCTTTAAATGGTGATCTATCCGTTAAACTAAAGCGACTACAATATTTGAAAGCAGAATTACCCAAATTGATAAAAAATAAAGAACAAGTAGATGAAGATCATATTGAAGCAGAGATAAAATTTTTAGAGGATGAAATGGTACATGGCAATACGCGTTTCCCAAACAATGTGACTATCATGAACTTTTTAGATTATTTGCTTGTACCTACTTTAGTGTATTGGATGGAATACCCAAGAACAGAAAAGTAAGAAAGAAAGAAAAAAAAGAAAAAAGAGATTAGAAGTATTTTTAACGTGTTACTATAGAATTCGAGTTTGGTATGTCTTTGAGAAAACGACTGCTACTTTAGGATCCTTTTTGATGTTATATGTAACAACGGAGCGATATATTTTACCAAAACTTTACGACCCTAATATGTCAGAACCTCGCGTTATTCTCGAACTTTTATTTCCTTTTATGATAAACTACCTGTTTATTTTTTATATTATTTTTGAATGTATTTTAAATGCATTTGCAGAATTAAGCAGGTATTACTTGTATTTGTAAAAACTATTTCAAAAGCTAATATCCTTTTGAATAGATTTGCCGATCGTAACTTTTATGATGATTGGTGGAATAGTGTCACCTACGATGAATTTGCACGCAAATGGAATAAACCTGTTCATCATTGGTTATTAAGACATGTTTATGCACAATCTATGGAATCATATAAACTATCCAAGACCAACGCGACATTTGTCACGTTTTTGCTGTCATCTGTCTTTCATGAATTAGTGCTGATTATTGTTACACATAAAGTTAGATTGTACATGTTTGGTATTCAAATGTTACAAGTCCCTATTATTTTTATTGGTAGAATGGCTGTGTTCAAGAAAAGATTTTGGTTAGGCAACTCATTTTTCTGGTTTGGTATGTTGTTTGGTCCCCCTTTACTAGGCATTCTATACTGTCGTGAAGCATTTTGGGCAACTTGGAGTACGCCTCAAATATCGAATATTCAATAAATAAATAATAAAAAAAAAAAAAAAAAACCGTTTCCCTTATAAGTAACCCGAAAAGACGAGACTATAAAAAGGAAAAAATATAAAGGATTAACATTGTACCATTGGTAAACTATTTGGCGTACTAGATCGTATTTTAGAAATAGTATGTTACATTTTATACTCATATTTTACTCTTCTATTAATCATATTGTTACAAGGAAATGGCTGCATCTTTAGTATGTCCAGTTTGTAGTGCAAATCTCTCTGTTTCAAGTCATTATTCATGGTGTGCACTTCAGAAGTAACGTATAGTAATTTGCATTAATGGTATGCTTATAAAACGATTATATAGTGGTAGAAATAATAATATTAAGACTTCCCAAGTTGTTTTAAAAATCAAACGTATACCGTGTATATTTTAAATGAACCCTCTTTTTCTTTATTTCTTTCCTTTTTCCTAATAAAATGTCTAGTGACAGTGCAACCATAACAATTTTTGGAAGGCAACTTGAAATTGACATTTTAAATAATATTACTCAAGTAGACAATGATACTGTCATAATCAAACCAAGATTTAATACAAGCGGCCTAACTGAGCTAAAAGTAATACAACACAACAAAAAGATAACTTTATCAAATTATATAACATAGGATATAGATTGGTGTATTACTACCTTTCAGCCAAAAAAATGACAATCTTACAGCAGAGATTGTTTGGGGGTATGTCTCTTTTTTTTTTTTTTTTTTTTTTTTTTTTTGTAAATGGATAAAATCATTCATATGTACATTGAACAGTGGTTTATCTGCCATAAGGCTAGCAGCAAACACTATTAATCAACAAAGGATAATACCAGGTGCATACATATCCTTAATACAAAAAGATTCATATCCGAACGAACAAGCTGGGGATCAAGGAGCAGTTGTTGAAGCCGTTTATGCTTCCGTAACTTTACTTCAACAAGGTGTAATCGGTGTAATTGGGGATATATCAAGCTCATGGACTACTTTAAGTGCCCTCATTACAAGTACCCTAGAAATACCTCAGTGTTCTTTTACTGCGAATGCTAGTAAATTATTGATACCAAACAAAAAAAAACCATTACTAAATGTTGTGAATTAGTCGGCTTTTCTGATAAATCACAATACAAGTATTTTTATCGTACTATTCCAACAAAAGTAACATTAGCCGATGTCATGTTGGATTTTACAAAAAGTCAAGGTTGGAGTAATATTGGTGTCATCTATTCGAATGATCCATTTGGTCAACAGTGTAATAACACATGAACATGAGTAGATAATATACGCTTAATCATTTGTTTCTTTAGTCTATCAAAAAATCATGAATCAAGCAGTCTCTAAAAAAATGAATGTGCTTGAATACTACCTTTATTTACCCGATGAATTGACCGGCATATTAACATCTATTTTCAAAAGTGCTATCAGAGTCATTGTCGTAGGTGTAGCTGGCCCAGATCAAATAAATCTGATAACAAAGGCAGCAGAAATGAACTTGTTATCCAGAGAATATGTATGGCTATTAATGGACGATAATTCTCAATTGTTAATTGACGCTACAACCCCTGTTGATGCCCTAAATGGTTTATTTTTGTTTGATATGAAAATGCCTTTATATGGTTACCCGCCATTTGAAGCTTTCCTTGATGACTGGACAAAATTAGACCCTAATTCGTAAAATCAAGTCGTCTTCTTTTTTTTTTTTTTTCGTATATAATTCAAAAAGTTATGTATAGGTATCCATATGCTGGTAGGCGGAATGTTTCCACAAATGAGGGGTAAGTTAGATAAACTGCAAAAATAACATTGCACCCTTTAACAATTTATCAAGGCCTGCGTATTCATGTATGATGACCATGGCTCGAGGATTTAACCGTACGCTATCTACTATAAAAAATCATACATTTGGGCTGGAAATGTTGTCAAACCGATCACTTGGATATCAAATGACGCCACTGAATTTTGATACGGATTACCTTAGCCCTGAGGGACCTTTGAATTATGACAGTAATGGTGACTTACTAATTGGAAATCACCATATTTACAATATCCAATATGGAAATCGCGTAACAATAGGATATAGCATAGCAGGCAGCCTTGAGTTTATTCAACCTCCCATGTTTAACGACGGGACATTACAGGTACAATAAAGTAAATATAATATTGCCTTTGTTCTAAACATATTACGAGAAATTTACTTAACATACTTTATTAGTAGCCACCATTAGATCTTCCCCCGAGCAAAGCTCTTAATCCTGATTTCTCCTCAAGAGGGACACAAATTATCATGGCTTTCACTTCAACAGGTATGCTGTTTAGTACCATCATTCTTTCTATTGTAGTTATGTTTAGAAAGCATGATGTGTTCAGAGCTTCGAGGTTTGTGTATAAACAAAGGTTTTTATTAAAGTAACTAACTATGTGCAGTCCTCTCTTTTGCGTATTTGAATTAATTGGATTTTTATTAACGTACACGTCTGTCATTTTTATGTTGGGCGTGCCAACAAAAGCAAGTTGCTTCCTTGTTCCAATTACGTTCAACTTGGGCTTCGTACTAGTTCTAGGGTAAGAAAATAGAGCAGGCGCCTAAAAATTATTTTTTGACATGTTTTGTTTAGGAATTTGATTGCAAAAAATTATAGAATCTATCGAATATTCAACAATATATTCATCTCTCGAACAGTTCTCACTGACTTAAAACTGATGAAATTTCTTTCCGCAGTAGTTGCCATCGATATGGCGATACTAGTAATTGGAATGATGATATCGGTTCCTGAACCTAGATTCGTTTATATCAGTCCTACCTCTCACTACTGGACGTGTGAATCAAAACCTTCAATTAGCAGAACAATATTTTTATGTTTCAATGCTATTTACGCAGCTGCCATGTTAAGTTTTGCTACATTCTTGGCCTATAAAACACGTTCAGCAGGAAAACACTATGACCATTATAACGAGTGTAAACAAATGGGTATTTCTGTATAGTAAGTCTAGTACATCAGACACTTATCAAATTTATTGGAACTAACATGATATCTAGTAATATTTTGTTCTCTGCTATTGTTGGATTTACTGCTATCGTAAACCCTTTAGCCAATTATCTCCTAAAGCACTATGCTATTGCTGTTGCTACGTTATGGGCTAACTCGTTCTCGGTAGCAGTTCTGTTTATTCCAAAGCTCTACATTTTTTTTAAACAAAAGAAAGAAATTCAAGATGAGCAAAAAAAGAAGCGCAAAACTAGTGCCCAGAGCGACAATACCTTGGCTTCACATTTATCAGGGCCACATGAAAACAGTATGACGTACTCTTCTTTTCTAAGATCACATCAGAACCAAGAGCGCGAAATAGCCTTTCAGCCCACCCATCCAATTGCCCCATTTCTTTATATTGAGCCAGAGGACTTGATTCACCCTACAGTTAGTCTTACTTCAAACGCTGCTGAGACTTCTTTTAAGGGAGGACATCATGAGAATACAAACGTTTATGTAGAAGTACAGGAGGTAAATAGATTTAGAGTGCTTGAAAAAAGCTTCATGTAGAGAAGTGGTAACAATATGATATAGGGAGACGTACCTATTAGGAAGACTTTCCGATATTTTCCATTTTTATCGCAGTGGAAAATGAGAAGGCTTATGATATTTCCAAGCTTACGCTATATATCCTATTACTCGGTAAGTTACTTATATCAAACATAGATTTTTTAAATATTCCAAAGTTCATAAAGGATCTGACATATAGGAAAAATCTAAAAAAGGCACAATGATATCATATACTCATGCTGCAGTTTACACTTCAAAACCTGAAGAATATGTTCTCAAAATCCACGGACAAGACAAATACGACGTCTATGTTCAACTAGGAGATTTTGTTACCATGGAATCATGGCAGGCCTGCCTTAATCAGGACATTATGAAGCTTCAGGAACGGGAATCAATTGTTTTTAGAAAAAGTTCTAATGATAAATCCAAAAAAGCGTCAAGTACATCAACGGAATCAACGCTTATGCGTCAAATTGGTGTTTTGACTCCCGAGCAAGAGAGCGAGGAAGAAGAAGCATATGCTAAAGAGCAGGTACCAAGATATATATCTAGGCGAAGAAGAAGTAAAAGTGATTCGAGAATCTTACTAAACAATTTTGTATCGTGCTCAGTTAGCCTGAATAATAATAGTTCCTTTACAAGTAGAAAAAGAAGTAAAACTTTCAACGTCGCTGCAAAATATAACTAATAGTAATATTATTATATCTTGAATTATATTAAAGTTGAATAACAGGGGAGAGGTGTCAAAGAAGGATTTATCAGAGATGCTTAAAAAATAAAATGTGATACTATATAGTGATTATATAAATTTAAAAGGATAGTTACCTAAGTTTGTAGAGAACAATACGGGTATATACGGTAATATTTTTAGTGAGTATAGTTAAACATGTATGTAATTCCTCAAAGTACATCAAAGTTTGACCATATCTAGCTCTGACTAAGTTGGCTACAGACAGTAAGTAAGAGCAGTACAGAACGATTTTTTTGCCTGCTCCATTGTGACCATATATGTTTTAACAGCGTCAGTTTAGAAAAGAAGTGAGTATTTATATATTCCACAGCAATATACGTAACAGTAACGAGGGCATAAAATTGGTAAATTGCTGCAGATCAAAAAGTTGAACGTTGAACTGTAATGCATAACTTTAAGCAATTTGATTTTGCATTATATTCAACATGTACTTGTTTGATATATATTGGGTTTAACATACCTTCAATTTGCTAAAGAGAAAGAGAGTGACTATTAATACTGTCGCATTTCTTGTTCGGCTTCTTTTATAACGTTACAGGTAGTTATTGAGCATTTGAAGGAGTAAAACAAAAAAAATTACCCTTTTATAAAGCGTGATAGTTAAAAAAGAGTATATGCATAAAAGTAGATAATTACTTCGAGGTAATTTTTAGGCGATACCACGGCTACAGTCTATAGAGTAGACCATCAAATGCTGTTCTTATGACTAATCAAAGCTGCCCAGGTTTATTGTTGTTGAACGGGTGGCATTCATACTAATGTCCATCATAATAGTACTACAGCTATTTTTCACGATACCACAGTCTCTTTATTTGACCAAGTTTAGCCAATACATAATGCTCTACCAGTCTTATTTATGTACAAACCTGCGTACTTCAAACTTCATTTAAAGTACAATTACTGTTCTCAAGATATATTTATACTGTATATCTTAACAGACACTAGTAATATTATTTTTCGGGCCATATAATCACAACACTTAACTATGTCAGTGTCTTTGAGAGCAAAGTACTGTTGGAAATGAAGAGCTATGTATTTTAAAGGGTTTTCACGTATAGTTATCAAATGTTTATTCGCATGTTTTTACGAGAATGAGACACAAAATTTCAAGCATTTTGAAACGGGAGGATTAAATTTTTAGAAATAAACTCTAAACTTTTTCTTTTCTCGTTTAATCTAGCATGTCTTTAGCACAGTGGAGGCAATTCAACTTTTTTGATAAACAACAGGCAACAGATCCTAGTGGCAAAGGGAAAACACCCGCTGTTTTTCAGGTAACTTGTTTATACCAAGACTATGCGTTTCATGACAAACTAATGGGGTTCTGAATAGCAACATAACCTCTCAGTCTTTGCAACAGGACGAGGACATGTAGTTCTAGCTGATATCCTTTTTATAACACTATCTAAATTTAAGGACAAATGTTATTTTGTATATTATGTTTAACTCTCTTCAATACATTCTACAGGAAACGTATATATAGTGGATCGTTCTTTCAAAACTCAAAGGTTCATTGCTTATGATGGCGGTCGAGTGACCCATTTAAAGCAAATCAAGCAAAGAAACATTCTTCTTACAATTGGCGTAATGCAAGAAAATTATGAGTTTTGCTAACCATGCTAACAATATTTTTTATAGGAGGAAGATGCAATTTCCGGTATACCAGTTGTCAAGTTTTGGGATTTGGATGCTTTAAAATCTCTTGAAGGGGATGATGACATCATTGTACCAACTCTCTTGCGTACTATTAAAATTCAACATGGTGGGAAGCCTTATCCAGTAAAGCAGAATAATAATTGGTTAGAAAAGCGAATCAATTTTCAATGATTCTTTTAGGTCTCTAGTTTAGCCATGTTAGAAAACATGTCCCAATTAGCAGTTGGTTTAGCAAACGGTGTAGTTATCCTGATTAGGGGGGATTTATCAAAAGATAAAGCAATCAAGCAGAAAGTGATTTATGAAGGTGAGGAGCCCATTACCGGCCTTGGATTTCGCGAACAAACAAAGTCAACCATTTTATTTATCGTCACAACGAGCAATATCATGTCTTACAATACCACTGCTGTTAAGCCAGCTATTGTGAGTTATGCAAAGATTACACAGATGTTAAATGCTGACCGCTTTATTATAGACTATTTTAGACGAACAAGGATGTGGGCTAGGATGTGCTGTTATGAATGATCAGCAGGAGATGGTAGTTGGTCGTGACGAGGTACTTTTGAAGTTTGTTTTGAAATCTTTTTTCTTGAGTTAAATATCAATTGCAGGCCATATACTTGTATGATCCAACTGGGAGAGGACCCTGTTTTGCCTACGACTCACCAAAATTATCTTTGACTTGGTTTAAATCAAATTATTTAGTGATCGTTTCACCTCCTGTGACAACATCAGCGAATTTATCAAGTGGGGCTCGTGCTTCTCTTAATTTCAATTCAAAAAGAAGCCCACCGTCTACGAACGAGCTAACAAAAGTGGCTATTTTTGATACTGCCAACAAATTTGTCGCATACGTTGGTACGTTCATGGGCGGTATTCAAGGTGTCTTTTGTGAGTGGAACTCTATCTGGATTGTCGGAGTGGATGGAAAGGTAAAAACTAAAACGACACACGCGTGACTCTCATAACTTTTTGTTTTTATAGCTTTACTACTTGAATGAAAAGGATACACCTACAAAATTGGAAATTCTTTTTAAATTAAACCTATACGTACTGGCTATTAATCTTGCTCATACTCAAAAATACGACGATGTTAGTATTACTGAGATTTTCAAGAAATATGGAGATCATTTATATAACAAGGGCGATTACGATGGATCTATGGAGCAGTACGTTCGAACTATTGGTCATTTGGAACCGTCCTATGTTATTAGAAAGGTATTCACTCCGACTATAAACTTGTACTTGTTTCTTATGCATCAATATAGTTCTTGGACGCTCAGAGAATCTACAACTTGACAAATTATTTACAAGAATTGCATTCAAAGGGGCTTGCAAACGCAGACCATACTACATTATTATTGAACTGCTACACCAAGTTAAAGGATGTCTCCCGACTTGATCAATTTATAAAGGTACTTTATTTTACCACAATAATGGAGAAAAAAACGCTTATCTGAGTAAATAGACAGATACAGATTTAACTTTTGATGTAGAGACGGCTATATCTGTTTGTAGACAGGCTGGATATTATGAGCATGCCGTTTATCTTGCAGAAAAATATCAAGAGCACGACATGTATTTAGATATTGTTATTGAAGACATCAAAAAATATGATAACGCATTATCGTATATTCGAAAGCTAGGACCATATGAAACCGATAAAAATCTTCAAAAGTATAGTAAAACAATGTTGGCACATTTACCTGAAGAAACCACGCAATTGTTGATTGAATTGTGCACAGGATCGTTGCCGCATGCGACAGGCATAAAGTCACCAGCACCTAGTGAAAACACAAAAGCTCTTGCCAATTTACCTTTTGGGGGGAATGACACCGGTTCTATATTCTCTGATCATAGTACGCCTACATTATCTAATGGCAACAATCAAACACCTATATTAAACAAGCTTGCTCAAACTAAAACCACCTTTAACCGACTCACGTATACACCACCTTCACCTAGGAAATTTATGCCTTCCTTTGTGGATCGACCCGATTACCTCACTGTATTTTTAGAATCAGTCTTCCACAAATTATGGGGAGCTGCCACAACCCCCACATCTGCGGCGTCTCCCATATCAGAAGGAACACCTTTGCTGCCTTCATCGAAGGGTGATGTTTCATTAAATACGAAAACTCTTGAAAAACAGTGGTCTTTACAAGAACAAGAGGAACGAAAGATTATTTGGAACACTTTATTGGAATTGTATTTAATGGATGAGACGCATGTATTGAAACAGGGAATATCAGCTCGTGACCGTCAACGACATAAACGAGAATCACGTCAAAAAGCACTGGCTTTGCTTCAAGACGAAACAGTCCAGTATGACACGAATCAAGCGCTTGTTCTATGCCAGTTAAAAGAATTTGATGAAGGTATTGTTTTCCTATACGAACGTACAGGGATGTATACGGATATTCTGAGATATTGGATGGATAAAGGACAAACTGATCGTGTAATTGAAGGTGTCAGAAAGTACGGGCCGAAAGAGCCTTCTTTGTACCCCATGGTTTTGACGTATTTTTCCTCAACCTCAGAAGTCATGGAAAAATCAACTCAAGAATTACTTTCTGTAATGAAACACATAGACGAAAAAGACTTATTGCCACCCATTCAAGTTGTACAAGCGTTATCAAGATCTAATATTGCTACTATTGGCCTTTTAAAAGGATACATTGGTAAAAAGATTGAACGTGAACGAGACGAACTGAGACAGGTATAGTGCTACATAATCTAAAGACGATTAAAGATGTTGATTGCAGTCTTTTGTTTTTTTAAAAAAAAAAAAAGAATGAAGAATTGATTAAGAGCTACCGCGAAGAAACCGAGAAAAGGAGAAAGGAAATTGAAGAATTACAAACTAGGTAAAAATACCCCTGAAAATAAGTAAAATAAAATCTCACTAACCTTTATAATTCTTAGTGCTCGCATCTTTCAAGTTCAAAAATGTTCAGGCTGCGATGGCAACTTGGATTTGCCAGCTGTTCATTTCCTGTGTAGACACTCCTTTCATCAGAGGTAAGCATATAAGATTGTACAAAAGTTTTTTTTTTTAACAATCCTCGTAGATGTCTAGGAGATAACGAAAGAGAATGCCCTCAATGCGCTATACAGCACCGAATGATTAGCGAGATAAGAAGAACTCAAGAAGCTAATGCTGATAGACACGATTTATTCTTTGACCAACTAGACCAAGATGACGGTTTTGAAATTATTGCGGACTACTTCTCGAAGAATACCATGACATTTGCCAAACTTATCGATTAACCATCATTAGGGATTTCAACAGAGATTCCTTATTTTGTAGGAAATAAAAAAATCATGCGCTACTTTTTTTCAAGTGACAACGCAAAAAAGAAAAATGCACATTGCAACTTTTAAACTTTAAATTCAGACAATAGGTCTCCTTTCAGGATGCGACTAATGGTACATCCAAATAAGGGTGAAACGGAAAGAGTCCCAACAGGTTGAGAGTACACTCAGACTTATATGTTTACAACATCTTCTACACTTTGGATATCCATCTTGTTGTGGAAAATAAGTACTATCAATCAACGTTTTAGGAAATTCTTTAGAGCACTTTCCGTTTTTCATGCAAGGTGCCGAAGGTTAAAGCGCGCCACATGGTCCGTGCATCATATTTCTTGTCACAGTTTCGTATAACAACGGTTGGGTTCTTTCATCAGGAATTTCAGCCTGTATCACACTATCGATATCTTGCTCTTTGATTTTATCGCGTGCGTGTAATATCAAAAGTATATGGGCATGGGGCAAGCCTCTTTTTTGAAACTCGATTGTATAAATGAGTGCAACGACTTTTCCGAATATTTCTTGCTTTCTTATGTCAGCTAATAGTAGCTTTAGCTTCAAATTGAAGACTCTACTGCAAAGGTCAGGTCTGTCGTTTGCTGTTTGGCCAAATAGTAGTTCTCGTTGAATCTCAGGCCAATTTGGATTGCACATAAGAGCAATAAATAAATCGGGTTTCCCAAACTTTCTTACAATGTTCATTGAGTCCTGATATAATTGAGTCATGTGGCGAGGACTACCAATAAACGAAGAAGGAAGAATCGTTATTTTTACCAAGAATAGACATATCACAATCGTCAATATTAGCTGCGTCTTGCAAATTATTATAGAGGTCAGATCGAAGGGAATCTTGATTGTGTCTCAAGTAATTTAAGCGCCGATATTCCATCTTTGCATACATATCGACAATATACTGACGGAACAGTGCACCGAACAAATGAATATCGCAGCTATAGGGTCCTGGACGGTACATCAAATGAAAGCTGTAATACTGCATGATAGTCACTTTTTTTGAGTTGTCAATATTCGTGGATTCAATGTACCAACCTGAATCGCTCCGAGGAAAAATCATCACGTACTGCATGGGATCATAGTGTTGATGTATTTCGTTGATTGATACTAAATTTCCCTGTATACCATCTTTGTTTCTCAGCCTAATGACGATGTCACTATTTGTTGGCTTAAGGCTGTCTCTACCTTCTTCACTTCCAATAATAAGGACACCAATTTCAGTTGGATGCGTTGGTGTATTGTATCTTCTTGGATCAGGAATATTCTCGGATCGAAATATCATGTTGATATCCTTAATTCCTCCAGGTGTCTCCCTATCGAGTTGTGCCATTGTTTTAAAGCCACGAACAAAAGGATTACACTGATGCATCAAGTTTTGCAGACGTTCTAAAGTTTGGATACATACATGTTCAGCAATTGCATCACCACCAAAGATTTTTTTAACGAATTTGGTGAAAAACCCTAAATCTACACATTTCATTGGTTAATATAAAGTTTAAGGTCAAAATAAGGTTTTTTCTTCATTTCAAAGGCAGACGTATTTGAAAAAATAAAAATGATTGGCTTCTGAGAAATGAATCGGACAAAAATAATGAAAATTGCCGTTTTAGTGCAAAAGTTCTGGAGGTTTGCGCGATTGAAGCTCAATTTTAATATGTAATCGAATTTTTTGAGGGAATGTGGTTGAAGCCAAAATTTGGCGGAATGGTATTTTATTTTGAGAGGTATCATTGGATGGAATATTTTTTTTGAGTGCTAAACGAAGAAAAATTCAGGGGAATAAAGACTTCAGTATTTTTTTTTTGGTAACTGGATTTAAGAGTTTAAAACGTGGAAAAAGTACCAGAAGATGCCAAACTTGCTTAAGTTGATATAGTATAGATTATCTTGACCTTTTACACCATCCAGGAGACATTCTACTTGGAGACTGGATATATTTTTAGGGGTATAGCGCAATGGGATGGATGCTTGAATAAATCCAGAGCTGAAATCACGATCGCCATTAGCAAGGTATCTGTAGAGAGGAACTAAGGGAATCACACCAGCACTGTCAACAACACCAACAAACAAAGAGGAAGCAGCAGAGGAAAAGACAGCAAAGGAACCTTGGCCAAGAGGCTTGTCACAGAGCTCATTGTTTTCCTGGAAATCCCTAGTGCCGCCAAAGAATTCCAAGTTAAAGCCAGCTTCATGTTCCTTGACGAATTCCTTGACAGCACTACCTGCCGAAGTCAATTCTCCAGTATTAGAGTCTCTCCAGTACCCGCCTTGGAGGACATGCTGAAGGATTGACTGTTTTGCGAACTTGATTCCGATGTCTCTCGATGTGTTAAGCTTATTAGTGAACATCAGATGCTCCCTAATGTGCTTATTGAACTGCTCCCCCTTTTCTGTCTCAAAATTAAGAGCAGAGCCAAACCGTAATATATCGTCAGCCAAATGCCTAAGTAAGTGTACTTTCGGCCTATAACAAAATGGTACGTGTGCCTTGACTTGAGCATGTTGCATATCAAAATTGTATAAAGCTTCAATCAGTGTTCGCGTAGTTCTTCTCACTTCTTCCAAATATGCACTTAGATCTACCGGAACTTGCCTAACAAAAACTAAGGAACACAATCTTCCAAGGCTTACGAACAAAGGGATGTATTTAGAAAATACAGGGTCATTACCACCAATATCTTTTGCAAGAATAATCGGAAGAATTTGTAAAAGGATTTTATAATCCCTTCCCAAAAACGAACCACAGTGACTCAATTTTCTAGAGAGACGTCGGGACAACCCATTCGAATTGTTTTGGTAGTCTTTAATGCAAGCCGACAGCCTATCGAGTCTATCAGCATCGCCCTTAAGATCTACCTTTATCAAGCTCGCAACTAAATATTTGCCAATTCCAAGAGAAATGGTATGAAGCATTTCCACTGGAGTATCTTTTGATGGATCAAAAGCTTGAAGCTCCAGCAACACATCTGTACTTTTGTTACTGAAACTCAAGTCACTGGCAGTTAATTGTCTGTCATTCGAAGAACGAACACTATATATGATACTTCTTCTGTCTGGAGTAGAAGAAGCAGTGAGATAATGCCCCTTATTCCTTTCGACATGATTTTCTGTATAGTGAGTCAATGGTTCCAACAACCTATCTCGAGTACGTCTAATGCGCATGTAACACTTTCGACATAGGTACAAAGTTGTAGAAGGATTTTGTAAACCACATAACTCTGAATGACATGGTGTGTCAGCTTCAATCCAAAGCAGAGGAGCAACAACCAATACATCTTCATTGAGCTCTGCAGAATACATGACCACACCATTTTCCAACGCCCTCAGATCTTGAACAATAGTGGGAAACAACGAGACACCACTCGCGCCATCTTTCTTTGGAATTGCAGAGATGAAGTGAATGTTGCTGATTGATTGTCTTTGCTCAAATGACATTGCACCGCATTTCATGGACCAGCTTTCGTAAGCGTTGAACTGTTTGGAGCTGTTACCAGAAGTGTCGTCTGTGAAAAGAATTAAGGGTGCAATTCTTACTTTATATAGTATGTTGGTTGGCTGTTTTTGTTGGATTGTGGTACTCGTCATTTAAATGGGTGAGGGCTAGTGAGCAACTGGTAGTGAGCAGGATGCAGGCTGACTCCTTGCTGACTGTCATTGATGCTATAACAAAAGTTATAGTTAAGTACCAAATTGAGAGGACATATGAGAGATACTTCAATATTAGTGTAAGCAACTTCTATCCCAACCGTTGTAATCAAACCACTACTGTTCAAATTGGAAATAGTTCTATGATCTTTTGCATATACAATATTTTCACAGGTATGAAAACTGCATACCAAAAAATTGACATATGCTGGATCATTTTTAGAATGTACCCAATCTCCAGCCCAATAGTCGACATTATTAATCGTCCACATTGGCTGCTGAAATAAGGGATGAGTTTTCCACTTCTCACCTTGCTGTACTTTGGTTATGGGTACACCTTCTGTAAGGTCGGGCAAGGAGGTAATCAATCTGCTCTTCATTGGGTTTGCAATTAAAAGTTCTAAATGTTCAGAAGGCAAAATTAAGCAAACCGTTATCGATTTGCCATTACTAAGTGGTATGGTTTCAAATTTTGAAGGGAAAGATGGAAGTTTGGCCATTTTTTTTCTGCTTTGAAAAGAGCAGAGATAATCTAAAGCAGGCAATTTAAACTTTTTACCTTTATTGGCATCGTCTGCATAGAACTTTTCTCGGATCTTGAACAAAAGTGAAATCATGAATAAGATCTTTTTAAGCAGTCGACGAGATACCATGTCGTGGTCGCCATCCACGAAAGCCTGTAGGACCATTGTTTGCAGGTTCGGAAAAGGAGAAGAATCAAGGCCGGAAACAACCCCTTCAATTGCTTCCAGCACTTGTTCTTCATCAGCGTCGTCTTGCTCCAGCCCTTGGTTGATGGCTGCATCAAGCATTTGGAAAACCAGCTCTTCATGCGCGTCCAATTCCAACCTTTCTTCGTCGTTCTCATAGTCTTCCTCTTCGACTTTGTCATTTTCATCTTGAGCCAAGGGGGTATCGGTTTCTGTACTAAAGTTGTGGCCAAGAGTCTCATTTATAAATTTTTCGCTAAATTTATGGATAGCCTTCAAGTGCACTTTCAACCCTTCCATACGAGCAAATTCTTTGCCATCGTAGTATTGACAGGCTGGCTTTAGAATATTGTCGTTTATTTTAAAGTTATATCGGCCTTGTCCTTTTGCTGGGCGAACGGCGTTGTTGCGTCTTGTATAATTTGATTTTCTGTCAGCAGGCATATTGATGTTTTTAATTAGATGTGCGATATAATGGACTTCTGGTAATACTTTAGGGTAAAAAATAGCAAGAAATGAAACAAAACAAAAAAAAATCACCAAATTAAAAAAAAACAAGCCATTTTATCACTATTATTCTCAGAGCCAATAAATTGTCAAAATGTCCAATTTTGAGGGTGCATTTACTAGGATCCTATAAAAGAAGAACTTCTTTTTTTCAGGTCTTTTTTTCAGGTCTTTTTTTCTTTCTTTTTCCATTTGGCCAAAAAACAAAAAAAATGGCCTGTCTGTTGCCGAGCAAAAGAAAGTTGACCGGATCAAGGACAGGGATGAGGCTCTTGATAAGATGAAGAACATCACCGAAAGCATGACGGCAAAGCTCGAGGAGATTATGAGCAAACCAGTTGTTCATCATATTGTTGAATCTGAGGAAAAAAAAGACTTTTACAAAAAGTTCCTTGAATTAATGGAAAAAGGCCTACAGTAGATTTTTATTCAATAAAATTATAGCAAAACATTGTTAACATAATCTTTTAACAAAGCTCGTCGTTGGATTCCAGCTGCCCTTTCCGAGAGATTAATTGTTGAGGTTAAAACAGAAACATCTGTCAGCGTAGAGTCAAGGGAAAACTCTCTCATCTCTGTCTCCGGAATGTCAAAAGTATCCTGAGAGTCAATGCAGTAGTTATGCACGACACAGCTGGCATGAATTATCTTGACTAAGTCTTATATGGTCCAAGATATAGACGTACTTCCAAAGGAATCTCCATCGCTTCACCAGAATGCCAAAGGCCCTTTCTACTACTTGGCGCATAGAGCTAAATTTTGCATTGAATCTGGCCTTTTCGGGATCAACGTCTGATTCAAGCTGAGAAAACGGGGTAATGGGATGATAACTCAAAGGATATGCCGAGTCTCCCAAAATGTAGGCGTCTTCAAAAAAATACCTGGCCGTGTTTGTTAGCATTTCTTTGGAGACTTGACATTCGTTGAAAACATGGGCGTCGTGAGATCTTCCACTCTCGCCGATGTATACGTAGCTGAATCTGCAATCCGAGGTTGCAACTGCTGTAAGGTTTACGGAGAGGTTAGATTTACGGTCTCGGTAGCTTTCTAATGTGTCCTTTGGTCGGTGAATGACCACCAATTTGCCGTCAACAGCCCCAATAACATTAGGAAGCCTTTGGATGGTTAAGTCATCTGCAAAAGGATATTCAAAGTAATGCTTGATTTTTCTAAACTCTTGTGGAGTAGATGGCCAAGAGATTAGACTTCCTAATTGATCATTTACAGCTTCCAGAAATCTTTCTGTAAAGTTGAACAGCGAACCTTGGCTGAACCCCATTGTCGCCTCTACCATTCTGTAGCCAAAGTGGCAGTTTGCAAAACGCCAAATTACAACAGCTATCTGCATGTAAGCTGGGGTGCTGTTGTGCGCTTTTAGATCGAACGCAGGGTGCTGCTCCAAGATTTGGACAAGGTTGTTGAATGTTCTTTGCTTCATTCGATAGTGTGCCTTGTAGCTTTGAGTGTTATCATCGTCTTAATTAGGATGAGTGTATGTCCAGTACCCCTTGTTTTTCGACAAGCCTCAAATGAACTGGACTATACTGGTACATGTCTTCTTCGAACCGAGTAAACATCACTCTTGGTATACTGCTGATAGCATCCAATAGTGTTTGGTAATATTTGTCCATCATTATCTTAAAAGAGTCTACTACAATCTTCTGCTCTTCTTCTTCCATTTGCTTAAGTAAAAGAGGTAAATAATTAGCAATATAAAGGGCTTTTTCTTTTTTAGATTTGATTGTTTCGAAATTCATGATCATAAACTTATGTTTAATAAATTAATAAATAAAAGGGCGCATATTTTATTGGGCATTTTAGACAAAAATTATTTCTTCTGATTGTTGTACAAATTGAACTGACATTAAAGTTAAAATAGCGCACTTCAGTTCAGTTCAGTTCAGTAAATTTTTTTTTGCTTGAAAACAGCCTTAATCTTTACTGTCGAACTTTATTCCCCAGAAATGTTTTCTCAAACTAAAAGAGTTCTCGATGAAATGCATGCTGAATTTCAGACAGTGTTTGAAATAAATAAGCGATTTGAATCTAGAACGAGATGGATGAGACTATTCTTTCTTTCACAAAGAAGTACAATGTTGTCTTTTCAATTGCAAGATCACATCTGAGTTTCGGTGAATTCGAGTTCATTTGTAAACACGGTGGTTTGAAACGCGAAAGAAACAACGATTTCAACAAGCCCATTACGCTCCTTCTAGCATTTTCGCATTTCTACTATGTTGAATTTCGCCTTACACCTAAAAGACGTGTCAAGAAATTTACTAAACCAACTCTTAATTACGATCAACATAGATTAAGAAAAATATACCTTGATTTATGCAACGCAACCGATTACTTTGCTACAATTTATAATTTTTAGCCAACAAATCTCTTTAGATCACCTTACACTCAACCTAGTCCCCCCAAAAATAACATACACGTACTGCAGTCACGTTTTTCGATTTTTAAAAAAAGTACATGGAAATAGTACGTACCAAGAATTCCCCATGAATCTTCCCTCGATTTTTAATAAAGGATTACTAGAAGACTCATTTCAACTCAAGTCCATTAAAAATCACTTATTAATAACAACAACAATTAACATCAGTCATAAAATATCACAGTATTGTCATCAACCAAGGAATCCAGGAGACACTAACAGTTATTGAATGTTGGTGAGTTTATTACTTATTTGATTGCACGGTAGTATAAAGTAAACTTACATCTCCACTTTCATCACCTCCTTTTTCGAAAGCCTCCACATCAGCTTTGTTTCCCCAAAGAGCTTTTTCAGGAGCAGTCGACTCAAAAACAGTATCATCGTTTTCTTCTTCTTCGTCAAGAACTTCATTTTTCGTTGGTTTTCTTTTAAGTTCGAAGTTTCCATCCAACGTAATAAAAGCGGTATCTGATCCCTATTAAACAGATTAAACTTTCAACATCAATCAACTTCAAAAACTAAAGGATTTACATGGCAACAATAGCAATTGATGTGTTCAATGCCAAAGTTCTGCTCTAACCAGTTATCGGCATGATTAACTATCCTGCGGTAGATGTTGTAAACGTTGTTCAAGACGTTTTTTGTTAATGGTTTATCCTTTAAAGTGGGAGTGAGAAACGTATTTTTGTTAAGTAATTTTGTTGCATACCTCGTTACGATTGACAATGCTGAATATTTGAGCAAAGCCTTGATTTGATCCTTGTTGAATCATCTTGGAGATATGGACAAAACTCAACAAAGAAAAGTGAATAGCTGCATTGGGCGAGAGAGAACCACTGGGGAAAAACTGCATGTCAAATAACGCTTTAACTAATGGTACACAGCTGCAATACGCGATCTTCTGAGTTACAGTTGCTATTGTTATATTAAATAATTAAGATTTGAATCTCGTCGTGTACGGATCTTTAAAACTTTACCACCCATCGTATACAAAGTGACTAACTTCATAGAAGGAATGCATGTACATATTGCCTTGTCTTGAATGAAATTGACAGACAACATGTGAGGCTCCCCCTTTGCCTTAGCCTCAAAGTACCAGTCAACTAATGTTTTACCGTACTTCTTCCATATATCGTCAGTTGCACGTTTTTGGTTGACTACAGGGGCGGGGGTAACCTCTTCATCATCATATGCACCCGAGTAATCGAAGCTGTCATCATCGAAATGGAACGCGTCAGGATTTACAGATTCTTTATTGAATCTACTGGTAATGGTAGTTGCCCGTCTTGACGCTTTTATGTCTTTATAGCCGCGGAATTCCTTCTTTTCTTCTTTGACGTGGTTTCTATTAGCACGCTTGACTCTAAGGTCATTAGCACTAGGCTTGTTTTTTCCTTTAAATAAAGTAGGCTTAACTTTTCCCATTTTTTCAGCTAGTAAATTCTATAATAAAATAACATAAAAATAGAAGGAAGGCAAAACTGCTCTACACAAACATTGGAGTTTAAACGTTGATACCAGTCACCAATATTAGATTATTTCTACTTTAAATTCAGACGATGTTAACTTTTTTTTGGACGAATCAAAATTAGTTTTTAGACATGTAGCTTACCTATTTTAGAAAACAAAAAAAATATTTTCAGATATAAAAAGAAAATTATTTTGGACGAATCAGAGTTAATTTTTAGATTATTTACTTACCTTTTTTCAGACGTGAAAATTTGCAAGAATTAATATACAATGTTGACCATTCCATTTGCTGAGTTGACTGACTCATCAAATCAACTCTTGTCGCATCAGTTGTGTGACGGAAATTGTCGGTTTCCAACGCGTATGGTTTAGTTGATTGAGAGGGCGGCGTATCCAAAATTGATCTTGTTGGTTATCCAGCTCGGTCGCCAGAGCAGTCCCAATAAACTGAGTCAAAGTCGTCCATGACGTCGTCTGCTTCTTCCACAAAGAGTAAGCCTGGCGGCAAAAGTTAAGGATGTGGAGAATTACGGGTACGATATTCTCACTGAAAACAATATGCATAAAGCAACGAGATATAACTTTAAGTCCTTTGCTGTTTTATTGACTAAAAGTTAAGTAAGGTTTTAAACATTTAACTGACTACAGGTATTTCATTATGGTTATATAAGCGAATATGATAACTCCCATCTATTATTCAGTCTTTGTAATTTGAATCAAAATTCGATTTATTAGCAAGGTATAATTTTATCTTTTGAATATTTTGTGTCTGAATTTCTGCTCAGTGTAATTAGGGATTACTCTACAACCACCCTTCTTTTTTTTCATTTTTTTTTTATAAAGTCTTTTTTTTTTTTTTTTACATTTGGCCACCTTTTTTTTCATTCTAAATATATTTGATTTATGTTATTTGAACAAGCCAAGCGACTTATATAAGAAACAAGTTAAATATGAAAGTCAACAAGAAGAAGAAGCGAAGAGCGTAGAAGTTACAAGAAAAAGAGGTGGTAAGATATATTGATTAAACTATATAACACAACTGAGTATAACTTAAACTATGGTGACAGTAAAGAGAAAAGACACCTTAGAAGAAAAAGTTGCTAAAGACATCTCAAAAAGAGCTAGGCAGGCTACCTTCTTAACCGATGCAACCACAAAAACATGTAAGTCGTGTAAGGAGTTTGGACAC
>JNEK01001648.1:0-13710 GCA_000697295.1 Mucor indicus B7402
TTACGTACTTACATGTACTTTATGTTAATTGCCATTATTATAGCTGTTTCTTTGTACTAATCGTTCTGAACATCATTACTTTGTTCACGTCACTAGTCACTCTTTTTTTTTTGATCATTAGACTCTTTAGTCTTTGTACTATGTCTGTATACTTCAAGTTTTGCCTAAGTATTAACCCAGGAAAACTGATTAGATGGATATCTCCAACTTCATGCAAAGCATAGAGATCGCGACTTATCCGACTAACAAGGATCGCGTAAGCTGAGCACCTGATGAAAAGCTTAACGTACACTGATTTTGTCTCTGGTAGATAATTATGAATAGCAAGATGCAATCCGAAAACTGGTTTTGGCTTTTTATCGAATTAGTAGAATGAATAGGAGTATATAGGTGTAAGATTGTAACACTCTACAAATTTTGTTGAATGCAGAGGTACTCTAAGGGATCGAGGTGTAAAATTGTTCTTCCAAACTACGACTGTAATACGAATGATAATCGACTATAAAAAAAAGAGAAAAGTGGTAATGATATATACTGCAAAAGAAAATTAAAAGGACTTGTTTAAAAAGCGAACTTTTTTTTGATAACGCGGAAGTAAATTAAATAACGCTTATTCCTGAAGCAAACAATACTGTTTAATTTCCGAACAATATGAGTAAACAAATTTCGCTAAGTCACAAACCAATATTTTCAGTGCTAAAAAAAATTAAAGCTTGTTCACAAATTAAACAATATTGTCTGCTGGAACAAAATACTTGTTCCAAATTGAACAATATTGTTCGGTGGAACAAAAATTTTGTTCCATTTACAAACAATATTGTTTAAATCACGAACACTTTGCGCCATAGTGCAATTTCAAATAATACAGCACAGAGAGTGGGCCACCATGATGACCAGCGCAGTAGCCATTGTGCTTTACGTTGCCGAAGTTCGGTGGGAGTTGTAGGCAAGCGCGGTAATTTGTTGATAACAAAATCCAGAGGATTTGGCAGCGCGGTTGGTGGAAAATTCAAGCGAGAAGCAACGTTAAGACATTCGATTAAATGTGAACGGGAAGCATGAGGGTGACCACAGCGGCAGGCAACCAACCCATTTTCAATCGCAACAAGCGACTTCGTTCCCAATTTGTCATGGGCAGTGTGAGAAGAGGGTCAGCACCAAGGGTGCGACGGCAAGCTTTCAACAACACCGGCCCATCTGGCTGTGCAATGAGTGCGGTAAATTTAGTTTGACGAAAATCATCAAAAATTGCCTTGGTATATCCGTTTGGGGAATCATCAAGCCAAGTAGAGAGTGTGTCTATAGAAATTGGAGATTCAGTGAGGTTAGCATTTGGTTTTACCTGAGACCAGATAGTACTCTTATGAAGTAGTTTGGGCCAACGAAAGAGAGCAGATTTAGGTGCGCGCCAAATAGGATCACGGAGGTGACTTATAAGTGTATCAGAAGGAAGAGTGGCCATACGAGCTAAATTCTTGAAAGTGAGGTGTTCTGTACGTTCTTTTAAAGAGGGCAAATTAACCAAATGCTTATACTCAGCTGTGGAAGACTTGGAATGACCACCAAAACAAAGTCGCAAGCAGGTGTCTTGAGCTTTTTCTAGTGACTTATAGCCTTTCTCAAAGTAGGTGCCAATGGCAAGCCCGCACTCAAGTTTCGGACGTATAAAAGTTTTGTACAATTTGGCAGAGGTTAGCCTAGAAAAACTAGAGGAGTAAAGACCCAGGGGTTGCAGCCCAGAACGCATAGCAATCAGGGCCGAACGGGTGTTGTGTTGGATCAGTGCACGGGTGTCCATTTTAGCATCTTTGTTGAAAGGGATACCAAGGTAGTTAAAAGACTCAGCACAGGGGATTGTTGTGCCATAAAGTTCCAGTGGGGAAACATCGCCAGTATAGTTAGGAGAGTTGACTATAACACATTTGGCTGGATTCCATTGATAACCTAATTGTAGGGAATGTTCTTCAACTTTCTTTAAGAACTAGGCATATCATCTGCAGAGCCTATGAGTACAACATCATCAGCGTAGAGTAGAGAGTTGAACCAGATGCCGTTGTGGAGTCGTTTTGGAGTAATACCATCAAAACAGCGGTCAACAGATATGGAGCGAAGGGCAGCAGGCAGGGAGTTAATATAAACAGAGTACAGAAAAGGAGATAGAATCGATCCTTGGAGCACACCTGTTGCTGGCCAAAAAGTTGGAGAGCGAGTACCAGAGAGTAGGACTTCGACATGAACATGGTCAAAAAGCTGTTGTAGAATACCTAACATAGTAGGAGAGACATGGGTTTCGAGTGCGCGCCAAATAATGTTACGGTCCACACTGTCATATGCTTGTTTAATGTCAAGAAAACAGAGAACAGGAGGCTCGTAGAGATGATCGATGGTATGCTGACGGCATAATTCATGTAAAATAAGCGCCTGATCAAGAGTACTTCGGTTAGCGCGAAAGCCACCCTGAACCAGATCCAGTGGAGGAGCTGTAGCCTGTAGATCATCATAAAGACAGAGCTCAAAGAGTTTACGCAAGATAGATGTCAAACTAATCGGCCGATAGTTGGCGGCTTGGAGAGGGTCACCCTTCTTGAAAATTGGGACTACTTGCGCAGTGCACCAATCCTTAGGGAGTTTACACCAGAACCAGCAGAGCGAAGACAGCAGACAGAGAAGTGGAGCTATGTCGTCCAAAATTGGTAAGAGCATTTCAGTTCGTAAATGGTCTGTCGTATTTGAAGATAGTTGACACACTATAAAATAATACTTTCCCTATTTGTTAATAGAAATTACCCATACAATAAAATCACTTACATTTTAACTCCTATACTAGATATTGAGGCTATATTGTAAAGAAGCCTAGTATTACCACACGGCTTACTTTATGCGGTAATATGATAATCACTTTCCTTTCTTAATAAATAATTATATGGTTATAAGTATGCTTATACAGAAAACATGCGGATGATGAATGTTTAACTATTTTAAGAAAGATGAACAATATGAACAATATTTGATATACAGACAACCGAATTCGGAACAATAGATAAAACTATTCTATAAACAGTGTCGTACATATACTTAATCAAGAAGTGTTGAAATGTAAAATGTGTTTGGCACATTTTTCACGCACACTCAACCACTTGATTAAACTAACTAACTCTAAAAATAATGATATGAAAGCAATGGTGAGCAATAACGATTCTCACATGAGCGTAGCTAACTCATGTGAGAACCAGAACAGGTTGTTATTGTAATATACATACTTTTGTCTCATTATTCAATTACTATATGATAGTAAGTATATAGTAGGTTCATTGTATATTCTTGCAAGGATACATTGGTCCAGAAAGCTCGTCATAAGTAGGTATTTATTACTGCTCCCTGACTTGAAGATAGAGTAAAATCTAGACACATGGGCTAATTTTAGCTTTATCACATACAACTGTTCTCGGCTACGACACACGAATCTAGTTACCTTGGCATAATAAGGTATTTCTGTTAAACAGTATTTTAGCCCATTTGGTGCATTCATTACACCCGGGTAGAGATATTGGGAACAACGGTACTTGTCGCACGACCATATGGTATGAGCAAGGTTCTCATGAATCAATTCTAACGAGTAGACAAATGAGTAACTAAAAGGAAACTCTGTTCATTTATAGGATTATCTATCTATTTCCGTACCCAAAAGTTACTAACGTTACCAGGTTGTCAAGAAGTATAAATAGGAATATTAATTCAGCAGTAGAAGAACTTTAGTCTCTTTTTATTCTTAAACTTTAATAAAACCCTCGTAATTTGATCTCATCAATTCTCAAGTGTTTTATTTCATTTCTAAGATTGTCAAGATTCCACATGGTCAATCCCTGGGGCTTTACGCCTGGCTAACTTCGTTTTAATTAGGGTGCTAATTGTGTCAACAGTAAATGGGCAATCAGTAGTGGTGCTGGTTTCCGGACAGCTGTCCTCACGAGAATCAATACAGTCAAGACGAAATTTATCGCGAAAGTAGAGCACATCGGTGGTGGTCATAACAGGTCGATCGGGGGGCAAAGGAGCGGATGTTCGGTTTTGGGGAAGGTTATCTCAAGCAAACACTTGACGAAGATGATTAGTCATTGTGCGTGCAGCAACAGTCGGACCTTCAGGATGAGTAAAGGTGCTTATGGGTGTGCGAGAGCGGCGAAAGCGTTTGACAAAGGCAGTTGTTTCGGCCATTGGGCCATCAGATAACTTTTTACAAAAGTTTTGCCAGGTTTCACGCTTACGATACATTAAGGCAGTATTAAAATTGTCACAAGTTTGAAGGTATTCTTTTCGTTTAATTTCTTCACGGCCAAACTGATTGGAGGATTGACGCCAGGCTTTATAAGCAGCAGAACGTTTATTGACCAAGTCTTGTAATTTGTCTGTCCAAAACCACGCATTACCAGCTGGTCCAGGAGGCTGTTGCTTACCAATGGAGTGAGAGAGACAGGCGTGAATAATGTGGGTCAATTCAGTAGCCATACCTTCGATAGTAGGGGGAACGGTGTCTATGGGAAAGGTGCCCGAAGGCGGGTGGTGAGTAGTCAGCAATGAGATGGTATACTTAATAGCCATCAGCAATTTGTTTTTTAGAGGCAGCGAATGGTTCTTAAAGGATGATCGGTACTCATTGGCATACTTTTCATCAGATAGACGAGAGAGTTTCCATAAAAGGCGTGGGTGGTTGAGGGCTCGAGGTGGCGGTACTAATAATGAGCAACTGAGGGTCACAGGTAGGTCGTCAGAGCCCATACTATCCTCATGGGTGGCTAGAGAAAAATTTAAGAGACCGTTAAAACTAATAAACAGATCAACAATACTACTCCAGGTAGTTAATTGTCGATTTGAAGAGGAAGAAGTGCTACGATTAATGCGGTTAATGGAATGTAAAGTAGGTTTGCCACGGGCAAGCAGACTATTCCAACATAGATAACCATTATCAATTATCCAGTCACCAAGCCTAGTACCACGAGTAGTGCACTTAGAATCACCAAGAAGGGCAATGTTACGCGCATTGAAATCACCACATAAGATGGTATTGTTTTGTGAAGGATGCGTTTTATCGGGAAGAGCCTCAAGAATAGTCATAAAGTCATCGTCAGTTATGGAAGGGGATAAGTAAAGACAGTGGATTAACATATCAGCAACTTGACATGAAAATACGAAGTCGGACGAGGCAGGAATTGGGACAACAGGATATTCAAAATCGGGATTAACCAGCAAAGAAATACCCATCTTACCTCGGTAATTGCCTGGAGTAGGTAATCCATAGGTATGGTATTGTTTCCATTTGGTAGGGAAGCTGAGGTTAGAAAGGAGCCAAGTTTCGGTGATGAAGATAAGGTTGGAGGTAAAGAGAGAATCGGTAACGGTGGAGATTGCCTGTCGAGGTAAACCCCCAGCGTTCCATATGGTGATATTAAGGGTATAGAGCGGATCAGGGGCTGATGGGAGGGTATTAGGGCTATTATCAAAAATAAAAGAGTTAGTTGTGTTATGCAAATTGTTAAAGTAACTTAGGGTATCAGAGCTAGTAAACGTATTATTATTATGAAGATGATAATTATTGTTCGTCATCGTCAATTTCAATATCAGAGACGGTAGATGATAAAACAATAGGTTCGGTGGAAAAGTCAAGAGGTGGATTACTAATGGACGCAGCAGAGGGGGTACTAATAATAAGAAGTCAAGGAAACCCTCGGTGGATTGAGTACCAGTAGTAGGAGCAGGGTACGAGACACGGTTAAGAGCTTTATCCACTTGTTCTTGTGATAGCCAACCATGGAGCACAAAAGCAGGAGCCACAGTATTGCGAGTTTGTATACGCATATGAGTAAGCGCACGAGTGTAGCGAGCTTGTTGAAATTCAACAGCTTTGGCTTTCTTTTCATCATCAGAAAGGTTACTGTAGAGAGGTTTGGATACATTTATGGCAGCAAAAAGGTCAAACTGTTCCAATGGTGCTTTGTTGTAATCCGCGAAAAGAGCTTTGAAAGTGTCAATGTAATCGACGTGCATCAAAAGAGCGATGACCCCTTGGGCGGGGTAGTGGATGTCCATAATGCGGCCTGTTTCAACACCAAGTATACGAAGATTGGTGCGAAGTGCTGACAGCTTAGTTCTATATTTATTAGGATAATAAACATAGTTGAAAAGAGGTTTTGATAGGTCTTTGGTCATATCAGGTTGGTCAATGATGCGGGCAATAGCCTCCTTTTGATTGGCAGTTATGACTCTGCGTTTCTTTTGTGATGTTCGAGCAGGAGGGTGATTACGTTTTTTTGTAGTCGTCATCATAGCGGCCCAACTGCGAGAGTTGTCAGTATTATTGGTACCAGTGGGTACATAATTGTGATTGGCAAATTTGGATGCAGATGTTCCGATTTGTTGTTGGCTGAGCTCGGGGAAGGTATCATCCATGCGTGCATCTTCAGCGCTGCTGTCATTGCTAGCACCGAAGGTGGGCTATGTTGTTGCTGGGGTACATAAATCAGCATTGGCACGTTCCAAAGTGCCAATTTTGGTAAGTGTTTCAGTAAGAGCCTGTTGCGTTGTCGTTAATTCAGCTTTTAATTGTTGGTTTTCTTGCATCAATGATTCTAAGGAAGACAGGCGTTGGTCGTACTGGGCAAAGCGTTTCTGGAATTCGATGATCCATTCAGGATCATTGGTGTGTAGATTGAAGGAGGAAGGTGGGACTACCTCGTTTTCTTCTTGAGACTCCGAGATTAAAGTTGTGATTATTCCTTGTGAAAGAGGAATATTGGTATTGTTTGCTTTTGCAGCGAGCTTAGAAGCTAAAAGTCCCTTGGGGGAAGCTTTCATCTTGGACTTGGTATTGCTAATTTTGCTAATGGTGGATCCAGCTTTATGCATTTTGAAAAGGTTTGTGACTGGATGTTCGAATTTCTTTGTTGTTCATCTTAAAACTCGAGATGAAGATGAAGAGTTTGCGATTTCGACAAAATCTGCAACAAAGTTGTCAGATGAGGTTTGTTTTTGTTCGAGTGGTTTGTTTGCGAACTCTGGGTTGTTGTTTAAAAGTGGTTTTGTGTTGTTACTGTTGTTAATTGTGTTGATGTTGTCAATTGGTGTTGAGATGTTACTTTTTGAGGGAGGTAAAAGCTGCAATGTGATTGGCTAAAGACTCGGTTAAACTTTCTTCCGTTGTTTTCGACAAAAATACTGTTCAAAACACGAAAGAAAAGTGCTGGTATAGTATAGGCAAAAGGGGTGTTTTTTTTATTAAAGAACATGACATATGAAACGGGTCTTATTAAAGCAAATGTTTTGTCACAAGGGCAGTGGATAATATAATTAAATAAAAGATAATTATAATTGCAAAAACCTGGATCAGGGAAAAAGGGATTTTGACAGGACCAAAAAAAGGAAACCTGGATAAGGAAATTCATGCAGCTACAGTGGCGTCAGTAAAGGTGTAGAGGCTCAGTGTGCGCAGTTTGATTTGATTCGCTTGAAAATTTGTTGTAAGATAAAAATAAAAATAAAAATAAAATTGGATTTTGTTTGGTTGTTGGGAGTTCAATTGTAGGTAATTTGATAGTATTCAAGCAAGGGAGGGAGTCTTGTCTTGATGTTGGTTGCGAGAGAAAGATTTGTTTTTTTTTTGTTGGTTTTGAGCCTGTTGGATTTTGCAATGCAAAGTGAGCAAGAAGTAATAGGACGAGTGGAGAAGAAGAGGGAGCAATGGTAGTAATAATAAAGTAAAATAAATATCTATATAAATCTAGGAAAATAAAGTGTTAGTAATATATGTATATAAAATTTTTTTTTACATATTGTATATTGTTACCGCGAATACTGCTTAAAAAATCGCCTTTTTTGGGCAAACGGGGGTAGGGGTAGATAAAAATTGTCAGGGAATCACGAAAACCTCCTAACTTTTGACAAAAAAGGTTTGTAAAACTGTTAAAAATAGTCGAACTTCAAAAACTTTTGAAAAATCAGTAGTTCCCGTTAGCGATATAATTCTTACATGACTCGATAGAGAAGACATTTCTCTGTACGACAAGTATTTTTTCATAATTTTTTGGGATGTTTTAGTATTTTTTTTCTTAATTTTAAAGATGAACGCTTAGATCATGGCTTTGTTAATATAAAATCTATGCGAAAAAGGGATAGAAAACCCCTTTTTATTGATGAGACTTTTGACTTGGGTGTTACTCAGAAATCAATTATACCAGTTGTGTGTTGTAAATGTCATCAAATGCTTTGACCATGTTTTTGTCAGCAAAGTTCTTCAAAGTTTGTAGTCAAACTTGAAGATGGTTGTTTATAGGGTTGTTTCTCAGTGTTGTTCTGTGAAAATTATGTTGACAAAAACTAATGGTTACCATTAATATTTTGTACTTTCTTATTGGCTAGTTTTTTATATGCTTTTATTGGTTATCTGCCAGTTGTCATTTTTTTTTTTTTGGTATGCAACTATTTGGACACTCAAATTTGTAAAGGAAATCAATATTTGTATTTTGTAATTTTGTAATGGAGAAAAAAAAACAGTGCCACTCTGAAGTGCGTTGATGTTTTAGTTTTCACAAAGACAAACAACGTACTGGGTGTGAGTGGGGTGGGAGTTGGGGGGAGTCGGGGGTTCTGAGGAGGTCTCACCCCCGCATTTTCTTTTCAAAAGCCAAGAAGTATAAATAGCCGACGGCAGGTAAGAGTTGGGGAATAGTGGGACAGCAAATGTTTGTATTATTAACCTTTGCCACTCTCATTATTTATCAAGCGGTGTGTCTATAACTTTCAAGTGATGCTATTGTATCGGTATATGGTTGCTTTTTAAGCACGGAATTTTTAGCATGAATCATGCTTCTTGGTGATACAAAATTGATTGTGTTGTTATGTAGGTACAGTCAGACCTATGGAAATTGGCGTTTCCACAAAAATAATTGTCACTTTCAAAAAAATGATTGGCCAAACAGCAAATATAATGGGCGGAAATTGAAAAATAAATGTCACAAGCTCAATTCTTTTTGTCACTTCGGCCAAGAATATGTGTCCATGCCAAGTACTCTTCCAGTCTCTTATTTTGCTTTGTTACAGTTAAAGAAAATAAGCTGGGCCATTTAAAAAACTTTCGGCCATTTTAAAATTGAAGTGGGACACTCACTTTGAATATTGGAAAATAATGTGAAAATGAGACATTGTTGTTAAAGTGAGACATTAATATGGAGATGGGAAACCTGAAAGGATCGCCTCTTGCAGTTTCTGCTGTTCGACCTCCAGTCATTTGAGTATGGGAACAAGCTTCGTCAAAAAATACGCAATTACTTTGGTAGTTGATACCTGCCGCTTTCTATTGAGTGATAATATAAAAACAAAGTTGAATTGTTGTGATAGTACCTCGTTCTATAGTATTATTGGCTGCTCGTTTTAAAGACAAAAGTATACTTCTCTCTCCAATATGCCTATAAGGTTCACTAATGGAAGCTTCATATTGTCAAGAAATGCTTCTCAAGTATTATTAAAGGGTTGTTGTCGAAGAGTTCGATCAAGAATGTTGGATGTTTAGGAAACAGGCGTTTTCGAGTTACCATTCGCTTTTCTTTGGCTGTTTCCTCTCAAAGCTGTACCGCTGCAAGTATTAATTTCGTTTATTAAATCATATGTACTACTATGCAGAATACAGAATACTGCAATAGCTTTTAGGATCAACATACCCTTCTCTCACTTTAAACAGACACACTGCCTTTGTTCTTTTCCATGAACAACAGTCCGCATTGATGAAAACGTACTCTTGACTTTGATCAACTTCAAAAGGAGTATAAAGCATATTTAATCGAGTTTTTTGATGCATTTGACGATCTCACCAAGAATCTGAAAACTACTAAAAAAAACTGTTCATTTTAACAGAATATGGTTTGAGAATTAAAAATGTTGTGGCCATCTAGTTGCTAGAAATTGAGGCGTAGAGAATAAAGGGAGATATAAATGAGTAGGCACTTGATTAAATACAAATACAATGAAGCAGTATAAATATAAGTAGGTGAAAGAGTACATTCAACTAGTATGTTTTATTAATTTATCCATTAATTAGATATCTTATTGATAAGAGTACCCCTGATATCGACATGGCATCAGTTGAACACAACTTCAGTAGCGGCAGTAAGTCACACTATTATTAGGGCAATCTTTGTACTGAGTAATTAACATCCAAATATGTGTTCCTTCAACACACAAAAGTATAAAAGTCGTAGGAGCTCAAAAAGGAAAGGCAAAAGCAATGAGGAAGACACTAGAAGGAACCAATGCTAGCCATTATAACAGCTTTATATATATAGAAATGGGCAGTTATTTTAATGTAAAAGAAAAGATGAGGATTATAAACTTACTTCACTTATTTCCACCAAAAGCAAAAGCAAAATAACGAAAGGCCCACTCGGCTAAACCGAATGGTACCTAACACAGAGCAACAAGGCAGATGTGAGAGGATTCCCGTTATTACATTCAGGTATTTACATTCAAATATTTAGCCCACAGTTAAACATGTGTTTATACACCAAAAAAAAAAACTCAAACAAGAAGGTGAGGTATAAAATCTGCGACGTCACCAATTATTATTAGTTCTCTTTGTGACGTCTTCCACCCTTTTTCATGTGGTCCCAACAACGTTATAAATAAATTGAAGCAAGCCGAGCTCTCTTCCTTAAAAAAAAAAGCAAGTCTTCCACCCTTTTTTCCACCTTATCATAAATATGTCAGATTTACAAGAAGGTAGATGCGCTACTTTGAAAATATTGCATATCTGATTAATAACATTTTATTTAAAGCTATAACAGACTACATAAAAAGTGAAAAAAGGAAAGCTAAATTAATGGGTTTCGTAAGGAAGAAGATTGAAGCGAAGGAAATCATTACAACTTGGTTTGAAATATACAATAATTATGAAGACGCAATATATGATCTTAAAAGAATTTTTAGCAAGATTTATAAGGATATAAATAATAAGTCATGCAAACACAGCAAAAACATTGATTTAGAACTTCTTTTTGTTCAATCTGTTGCGAACAAATCTCTCATGCAGGATGGTATCAAATTGGCGACGAGTGCTGCTGCGGTAGCTTCGGATGCTTTACTTATTCGCTTAAAGCTAAATAATACACCAAAAACAACACCAACCACTACTCCTTCTGCTTTAGCCTCGACTGCTCAAAAATCAACAGCTGAAATAAAGTATAAAGACTACATTAATTTCTGTAAAAACAAATCAAAAAAATACGGGTTTGATCTTATGACTGAAATACAGCAGGTTCTTGCATGTAAGAACATCATTTTGTTCAAGGATTATCAATTTGATCAAGAGTTGCTAAAACGTATCGATGCTGAAGAACATGCTATCAATATAAAAGGCCTCCATTATGAAAGACACCATCAAAACAGACGACGCAATTTATTCAGATTTAACCGCTATTTTAAGAGGAGTCAACGAAAAAACCAACCGAAGAGATCTCAAAATACAATTGAACAAGTTATATGAAAGGGCATCTGAAGATGATTCAAAGCTAATCGAAGTGTTTTCCAATCTCTCAAGCAAATTGCCAAATTTCGAAAGACTTGAGACTATGGGAGAACTTGAATTAACAACAAACTTTTTGGATCCTATTTTTTCCCCTCTTTTCCACCACCCTACTATAAACAAGCATTTTATTTGGTTAAACAGACAAGACGAAAACACGGGTGGTTTGAGGCCAGACGGAGTCATGATCAGCGTCCCAAAAAAAGCAGAAAGCATAACCTTAGGATATTGTGAAGTAAAAGCGCAGGATATAGAAGCAAATGCCGAGTTGGCGTTTGCTGATTTGGTCAGGTTGTCAACTTTTTCCCGTGATCTGATGTTAAGAAAAGAAAACAAAAAAGCTATCTTGATACAGGCAATTGGCTATAGAGTTATTATCTACTTTATTGAAGAGGCTTTCTCGGGTGTCACAATTATGTCTGAAATCTTATCGTTTGATGTACCTAGGACAATCTGTGATATTGCGAACTTGACTAATAAGATGGATCAATTGAAAAGAGTTTTTCATGCACTTGATACAGAGTGCCAATCCCGATATAAATACCCAAGACCTTTAACAGACGATATGAAAGTTGGTCTCAACCCAAAACGTCGAAAGTCAAGGACACCCTCTTTCTTCTTACTTTAATTTAAGCCTTGTCATTCTCTCTCATTTCTTTAAGATGAATAAAATTCTTATCCTAGTGCAATCAGTTAGAAGTTTGATTACTAAATACATTATTAAAAAGTGGAACTCTGTCACATAAAAAGTGGATATCATAACTACCTTTCCACTTGAGATTAAAGAGATTGTAGAAAAATTATCTTCTCTTCCTATTTACCATTAAGTCTACCACTAACTTGATTGTTCATGGAAAAGAACAAAGGCAGTGTGTCTGTTTAAAGTGAGAGAAGGGTATGTTGATCCTAAAAGCTATTGCAGTATTCTGTATTCTGCATAGTAGTACATATGATTTAATAAACGAAATTAATACTTGCAGCGGTACAGCTTTGAGAGGAAACAGCCAAAGAAAATAATTTTCAGTAGGGTTTTGTTTTCAGCTTGAAGTTCTTTAATAATATTAATTAAAGCTTCTTGGGAGAGGTTTCCATACTCGGAATCAGTTGTGTGGTGGTACGCACGTTTTTGGGCACGTTTAAACTGAATATTGGCAGTCCAATCGGAGGAGGGGATGGTCAGTCCTGAATTTTTGGGGGAAACCGAATCCTGGGAATTCGGAGTCAACGGGTTAATTGTTTGACCGGCACGTGGTTGCAGATCGGATGGGGTGGACATAATAAAAAATTTTTCGTGAAATCAGTCACAAAAAAAAAGTCAAAAATGCGGAGTTTGAATTTTCAAAAAGTATATAAGAAAGTGATTTCTAACGCGCGTTGTTCGACTGTCGTAGCAAAAAGACGCTTTAAGCCAAACGTCAAGCCAAGACAATCACGTGCATTGCAGAATGTTCGAGATGATTCCCTTTAAGATAATTTCACAAAAAAGGAAATTACATTTCGCGAATCTTCGATGAACATTAAAATTAAATTAGAAAATTCTATTAAACAATTCAAAAAAGTATAAATAAGCTTTTGTTACAAAATTAATAAAGATAACAATTCTTCTCTTAAAAACTACTTTATTCACTACACATAACCATCCCACTTTAGTCGGTGTCAAGGGGGATACAGAGTAACACTTTATCCCACTTGAATCCCATTTTATCCCCCTTGACACTCGAGTTTCCTGGAAACACTTTTAGATCCCACTTGAGCCACATGGTTACATATTCTCACTTGAGCTCTCCCTTGACACTCGGTTTCCATATTCTCACTTGAGCTCTCCCTTGAAACCTGGTTTACATATGTTTCCAGGAAACCAGGTGTCAAGGGTAATGACTTTTAGTCTACATAGACATCCTTGACACCCTTTTGGCAAAACATGATTGGACGTCTTTACGTTATTTCGGTCTATTTTTTCATGGTTCTTTGATTCTATTCGTACGGTAAACGCTTTCCGGCATGATATTCATTACTTTTATTGGTCTTTAGTTTATAGATTCTTTTGTTTATTCGCTCAAAAAATGCTCAAAAAGCTTAAAAACGTCATAAAATTAAGGTTCAAAATCTAGATTTTTTATTATAAAATAGGAAATACAGTAACAAGA
>JNEK01001659.1:0-28607 GCA_000697295.1 Mucor indicus B7402
TGTTTTTTTTTTTTTTTTTTTTTTTTTTTTTTTTTTTTTTTTTTTTTGATTTGCTTTAGTTGAGTTGCACTAGTATGCAGCATCATCTTGGTCTACGTTTGAAGGAGTTCTTTAATTAGAGTTGTAAAAGAAGAATTCTTTCTTGTTGATTTACTATCTATGTATCCTATACAAATTTTAATCCCTTTATAGCATAAGATCATAAAATATCACTCGTGTAACCAGTAAGATCCATTAAAGAGCAATCTTACTCTAATGATGGTTGCGCTGTAAACCAAAGCCATGAGCGTAAGAAAGCATGTATGTACCCAATTTGTGCATCGGTTTGGTAGACTTTTGCCGATTGTTTTGCTTTATCTTTCAAGACTTAACATTTACTTGCCTTTAATAGATTTTTTTTTTTTTTTTTTTTACTCGGTGGACTTGGTTAACGTAGTTCATTCAATCCCACGAATCCAGCTTTTTTATTGCTGCTGATGTAATTTTTATTGAGTTGTGAAAGAAGAACATCGTCTTTCCGCCTTTTATCGCGTTTTACTTTTCTTTTTATCATATCTATAGCCCAAAAAAAAAATCATAGTTTATCTACCTAATCTGATAACAGGTCTTCTTTTTTTTCCATATGGAAAATGTATATACTTTGAGTTTTGGTCTTATTTGCCTAAAAAGATACAAAGACGGTAGAGAGTGGGGTTTAATATTCACAGTAGTAGTAGATAGTATAGATGGTCATTTTTAAGTATGGACCAAGCTCAAGCGAACAAGGAGGGAGGTAAATACATTTGCATCCTCTTTTTCTGCCACTGTAGTTTCAATCTTTTTACTACATTTATGAGCTATTGCCTTAGCCATAACCAGATAATATCCTTTCATTCCCATTGTTCTCCGAATAAAATCAGTATAATGATTAGTGAGAGGTCATTTTGAGGCAAGCTTCTTTTTTTTTTTTAGTCTTTTGAACTTGTGTTCCTGAGGATTTCAAAAAAAAAAAAAACCCCACCGACACGACATACTTTGCCGAGATTGCACCCAAAACTGTTTTCGATACTGCTCTGGTGGCAAGAGCGATAACAATAGCTGGTGTGTCTTTAATAGACAATCCTTTTGGAGGCTTCATAGTGATGCTGAAAACTGATTTATTAGCAGAAACACAGTCTATAAGAAAATCCATATCTGTTTTGCTCCACTTCTCAATCCATGCTATGCGGTTTGGTTAGATTGTTTCTGAAGAGCTAAATGAAGAGCGATGCTTATTAATACTCAATCTTAGAAATGGGCCACAGAACAACGCTTTCTTGATGACCAAACTGCGGGCGATCCGAAATTCTCAAGAATTATACATGTATCATGATAACTGCAAAAAAGATTCAGACAGTTCCTCCATCGCGTTGCGAAAAGAATCAATTTTGGGGGTACGTAAAGGCTATTACAGACACGTACACATAGCGCAAAGAGGTTAGGATAGAACACTTATGAAAAGCCTCAAAGTACATTAGTTTGTGCCTTTGTCGAGACTCTTGACAAGAAAAAACGCGAGATTTGATCGTCAAAACTATAAAGACAGCGGCAATAATTTGTTAAACGACGGTTATTTGAAATGGGTGTCGAGATATTTCTACACTAAATACAGTAGTCATAGTGACGCTTAGAGATTGACTTTGCTTTCTTCTTGGGCACTCGATTCTTTGTCACAGCCAGACTGTACTGCAATGGATTTGCTGATGATCGAAAACTAAGGTCATATTGTGGTCGAGTATCTACATCGCCGTATATGTATTCATACCCACATAATCACTGACTACGTGTTATTTTCAGTTATGACTAGTTCATTGTTTATTTCGAATATGCTCTTAGCGGCACCGCCAATTAGATTAAACCTGATTGTGAGCTGAAAATAAGGTTTACTTTTGGGTTTTGCAACGTAATGTATACTGCTGTAATAAGCTCCTAAGAATGTCCTTCTGCTCAACATCTTCATCTCAAAATACATAGTTTGAGTAAGTACAATGCTCGTCCACAACCATGCAAATATTCGCTGTTACAGAGCTTTTGTACACAATATAGCCTAACAAAGGGGAAGAGAGATAAATTATGTCGGTTTATTTGATAAATGTATGCTATAATTCTACTCCATTGGAGTTGATGGTCTATCGTTAGCTGTAGATAAGCCATTTTTCAATTGTTTAACGCCGCCTTGTAATGATAAATTCTCAGATCCTATAAGAGAGTGATGTACATGCTCAATGGATTTGAAATACTTGACAGTCTACCAGAATACAAACGTTAATCATCATTTTTAAAAAAAAAAAACTCCTTTTTGTTGCCTACCTTGACGTGAAGCTCTAATGTAGCATCTTCGTCACAAACAATTAAGCCTTTGGGATGCATTTGAATAGCTGAAACGGTCCACATATGATTTACACCTTCTTCAATACACTTTGCTAATGCAATTGCCTAATAGCAACATTAATCTTTCCCCCTTTCTTTCATAACACTAGAACGACTTACTTTATGAGCTCCAGTAATAAGAATAACCACTTCACGAGCATCCATCACAGTTCTGTTAGGTTGCGATTTAGAATCTCACCCAAAAAAATAAACGTATAGTTTGAAACTTACGCTACACCGACAGTCAAAGCAAGTTTTGGAACTTTGGTCAGATCGCCCTCAAAAAATCTCGCGTTCGCAATGATGGTCTCATAGGCTAGTGTCTTTACACGAGTGCGGGATGTCAATGATGATCCTGGTTCATTAAATGCAATATGACCGTCGGGACCGATACCGCCCAAGAATAGCTCAATGCCGCCGACTTCAGTGATAGCAGCTTCGAATTTCTTACACTCTTCATCTAAATCGGGCGCGTTACCGTCCAAGATGTGCACATTTTCAGGCTTGATATCGATATGCATAAACAAGTTTTTCCACATAAATGAGTGGTAAGATTCGGGATGGTCACGAGGTAACCCAACATATTCGTCCATATTGAACGTAACAACATGCTTAAAGCTCACTTGTCCCGCAGCACAAAGTTCCACTAAGCGCTTGTATACGCCAATAGGTGATGAACCTGTAGGTAAACCAAGAACGAAAGGCCTTTCCTCGGAAGGTTCGAATTGTCTTATTCTTTCTTTTATATAATTGGCTAACCACTTTTTTTGTTAAACAACTACACATTTTTACCCCTTCTTTGACTCACACTTTACCTACAAATTCAGATACTTCATCGTAATCCTCGCGAATAATCAGTCTCATATTTTTATATATCAAATTTTGCAAAGAAAGAAGAAGAAAGAAAATTTTTACTTGAAGCGATTTTTAGACTTTTGGTTCAAAAGCCGATGTTGCTGAGGTGTGAGGTAATACGACGATTATGTAATGGCCCAACACTTTGTTAAAAATCCCGTGGTGGATAGAGCGGCTTTGTATTTACGTATGGTAGACTATTAGTTTCATTTTTGAAGCTTAGCTTTATTTTAATACTAGGCACAAAAGTGTAAAATATTAGAATCTCCTGTTTTAGTTTTGACGAACTTTAGTAATAGCGCTTATTAGGTGCAGCACCAGACCCGTAACCTCCAGCATGGGATCCAGATGGGGTATACGGCTTTGCTGTACTGCACTTTAAACACTGGTATCTAGAAGCAAAGTTATGAGAATTACACGATGGACTATACATGCAAAGCAGTTAGACAAAATGTAGAAGAGACATTGCATTGATAAGTTACCATATCCAATCACCGGCTCTAAACTGAGTATTGTAAGGCATAGGGCCACCAACAGATGCACCACCCCCATACCCTCCTCCTCCTCCTTGACCACCGTAAGAATACCCTCCTCCATTTCCTCCACTCGCATAACCTCCACCCGAAGCACCATAACCGCTTTGACCGCTATAACCACTACCAGATTGACCATACCCATATCCACCACTACCACTACTATTATTCACTCCTCCGCCACTTCCTGCATATCCCGTGTTAGCACTATAAGAAGAATTTGTTGGCTCAGCGGAATAACCGTATCCAGGTTGATGAGGTGAGTATTGCGCATGTTGAGTTGAAGGTGGTTGACCTTGATTAGGGTTGGGAGTATGACAACGGAAACAAGCACTACGAGAAGCAAAGTTTTGAAACCCACATGCTTTGTTAGGACAGTACCAATCTCCAGGTCTAAATGAAGTGTGGTGATGAGGACGTCCTCCGCCGTTGTAGCCTCCATGGTATCCACCACCGCTTGGCCCAGTAGGTACTGTACTAGGCGCACCTGCATTGTAGGGATTACTCTGATAGGGCGGTTGTTGTGGTGGGGGGCGAGAATCATGCATTGGACCAGTCGGTGGAGCATTCACCAATTTCTTGTTACTACCGCCTTTAAATGTCTTGGGTTTGGGTGCAGCACATTTCTTACATTGCATACGTGATGAGTAGTTGTGGAAATGACAGTTTGGACACATCCAATCACCCTGATAAACAGGCTGTGGTGGTGGGCCTGCACCCGCATTAGGAGCGGGATTAGGGTTATCGGTATTACATTTGAAACAGTAAAGTCGGGAAGCAAAGTTATGGAATCCACAGTTGGAGCAGTTCCAGTCACCAGGACGCAAATGTTTACTTTTAGCTTGTAAAGGGAAAGGCACTAACATGTTTCCGGCTGCATCAATGACTCTGGAAGAACTAGGGCAGACTTCAATTGGACGATCACCCAAGCAACGGCCGTTCAATAAAAGTGCTCGATTGGCATCATCGTGTTGTTGGAATACGACAAATCCAGAAATGCTTGGTTTGGAGTTATCGGAGGGTTGAATCATCCACATGGTTGTTGGGCGAAGACCATTTGATGAAAACCAAGCCTCCAATTCACCTTGAGTAACTTCGTAGGGTAAACCAGCCAAGTGGATAACTTGAGACTGTTCTTTTTTGAATTGTCTCAAGTCAGCCATTGTGTCAATAGGATGAACAAAAACGTCTTTGTGCTGGAAGCTCAATAAATATTTTATAATTTCCAAAGTTGTCAAAGCATTGTTTAGTCCAACTGTCTGGTCTCTTACTCTAGTAATGTTGAATGTGTCACATAAATCACGTACGGATGTCGACCTCAGGCTGACTTCAGGATGGTGTACTTGCCAAAGTTGAATCTCTTGCTTCAAGTCAAACATGCGACAGTAAGCCAAAAAGTTAGGCAGAGTCAAGTTTTTGTCGCGAGCTTCCCTAGGTAACTGAATACGTAAAGCCCAACCGCCGTGAGTTGCAAAACAAAAACTTTTGTTCTTGTTTTCGATTTCGCGTGTAATATATTCTTCGAGCTGCTTAATAGCATCATCTAAAGTACCAGCATTTTCCAGCATAGGCCATTTGATACCTGTAACCTCGCTACAGAAATGTGTAAAAGGGGTGCGCTCAGGCTTCACATAAATTTGTTGTTTATGAAGAACCTCCAAGTTAGAAGCATCAACATCGACAAAAGTAAGTTCTATAATATAAAGTAAGAAAACAATTACAGATTAGATTCTTTTAAGAAAATTACCGATGATTTCAGATTTTTCTTTTGTTACTTGCACAGCAGCAGGATTAGTAGGGTTTTCGTCACATGTGGCTTCCAAATGAAGTAAAATTAAACGATCAAAAGGAATGTTTGTGGAAATAGTTGATTCCGTTTTGGTTACGGCATCAGCATCCGTTTTAATTGAGACTGGCTCCACCGTACTTGCATCAGCTTCCGTTTTAACTTGCGACTCAAGATATTGAGATTCAGTTTTTTCCTCTTGATCTTGTTTGTCCTCACTTTGATGTTGTTGCTGTAACGACTCAGCTCCATTATTTTCCTCATTAAAATCCTCAAATTTTATAAAATCTTGCTCATTAGTTTGGCCCTGCGAAACGTTATTTTCTAATACTTGGCGCTTTGAAAAGCCATCATCGTCCTGAGAAGCCTTACGCTTTCGATCGTAGCCAATATCGTTATCCATTTTTTCAATTGTTGGTCTTTGTTGAAAAAAACAGAAAGTGCTCTCCAAAATTGTCTTAGTAGCAGCCCATTGTTAGCTAAGCCACTGAAGTGTACGTCATTCTACAATGAACTTCTCCAACTGAGCTATTAGTTCCAATAGAAATAATCAGAAACCCGTGTCGCTTTAAGTAATTACTCCCCGCTGCGTTTTAGCTGTTAGGGCTACATGATTATAATGTCTTAAAAGGGAACTGAATAGTAATTAAAAAGGAAAGATATAACAGCAGCCAACTAGGGCAGTTTTTATACGTTTCTTTAAAGCGTTTCATTAGATACTAATACGTTCTCTATAAGTTGCAATTGAATTAAAGCCAAGCAGTTTTATATGATTATGTAAATGAACGAGAAGAGCTGCAAAAAAAAAAAAATGAAGCATATATGTACAGTCAGTGTGAGATTTGCCTCGGCTCTGGGTTAAAGCGCTTTTGCTTCCTAGCTGCAAATTCTTTGTATCAATCATTGTTAAGGATTATATAATCGCTATCCATAGGCTTTATTAATATTAGTCAGTTATTCTTACTAGCATAAGCTATAAGCTAAACTTTTTAAAAGTGAGACAACATAATACCATATGTTACTTTTAATTGCAGCATTTTTTTAAATAGTTAGTCTCTCAAGCGTTATATAGTATTATGTAGAATCGTCATCAATGAAGACTCCTTTTCGACCACTGTTAAACATTTTAATATGTATTATGTGTCTCTTAGCTTATAGACACTGTAGCTGCTCTTTTTAAACTAAATTTCAGGTGCTGCGACTAGACATAGTGTCGACTGATTGTACGCACGTATTTTCACAATAAAAGGCATTTATAAGGGCTATAATTAAAGACAGTTTTCGTCTTGAATAAAAAACTCTAGACTAGCTCACATAAAACGCTGTTTGTTGAGTTTATTATATACTAATTAAAATAGTTTTAATCCCAAAAAAAGATGGTTTATTAACCGATGAGGATATACAAGAACCTACAAAGAGGTTACCGGACTATTTCAGAAAGGAGAGGGGTCTACGAATCTCTTGCATCACATTTATGTTCCAATGATTTCAATATTTAGAATGTCTTTAGAATGGCAATCCGGGACATTCAATTTTACTGGGGTCCCTCAAGTGTGGGGAAATTTAAGCTTATATTATTATAGTAGCGACTTTGTCAGTATAGATCATTGTTTGACGGTCTTTGCCGAGGCTTCTGTGTGAATGTTATAAACGTCAGCATTGCTTTTGTGTTTTACTCTGCTGTAACGCAATGTATAGTATGACATATTATGCATAAAAGAGTACAAACATTTGTATCTGCTTGAAAAGGAAAAATACAAGATTATTCCGTGATGTACCAGCATATTTTTTTAAAGAATTAACAATAAATTTTTATTCATAAGATATAAATAAATATAAATAATATATGTATATATACAACTTTCTATAAAGGGTGAAGGGGGGGATTTTAAAGTAGAAATTATTAAAGGGAGTCGGTTCCCTACCCGTGTATAAAAAGTAAACTAAAAAAAAAGGGACTTGAAACTTTTTTTACTTATAGTTAGGTCCGTTCTTCTTCTCATCAAGAGATGGAGAACGATCTTCTTCCTTCATATAATCGTTTCTAACTTCAGCAGCAGCTGTGTCTTGAGCAGGCTTTTCACGAACAGGGGCGATGGAACCGCTGTGACGAGCAGAGAAGTTACTAGGGAAGCGGCGAGAGACGGGACGAGAACTTAAACGAGAACCACGTTCAAGCTGAGATTGAGTATCGTGCTTACGGTCATACATGGAAGTAGAACCAATATGGGAGGCAATAGACTTGGCATCTTCTTGAACATCTTCGTCAGCAAACAAGACTTCAATTTCTTCCAATGACTTGCCCTTAGTTTCGGGATAGTAGAAGATGATGGGAATCAAGAAGATTACATTGAGAATACCAAACATTAAGAAAGTCCAGTATTTAGCATATTCGAACAAGACAGGGGCAATCATAGCGACAACAAAGTTACCAAGCCAGTTGGCAGCAGTGGACATAGAGTTACCCTTAGCTCTGAGGCCGGTAGAGAAAATTTCAGAAGGATAAAGCCAAGCTAAACCTAACCAAGCAGCACCAAAGACAAAGTTGTAAAGCATGACGAAAGCAACCACAGCAGTAGAGGCTTGTTGATTACCAGAAGATTCGACCAAGTATTGACAGCCACCAACAATAAGAAGTGTAATAGCTTGACCAATCAAACCAGCGTACATCAAGAAACGACGACCCCAGCGTTCAATGGTGAAAATAGGAGTAACAGCACCAATAAAATAGATAATGGCATCAACACCAGCCATCAACATGGCCTTTTCAGTAGTCATACCAGCTTGCTTAAAGACATCCGTAAGATAGTAAGAAATGACGTTGATACCACCGAATTGTTGAATCAATTGGCCACCCATAGCAAGAATAACACGATAACGATTGTTCATTTTACCTTTCTTAAAGAGTTCAACATAAGATGAGACACCTTCACGACGTTCGAGTTCAATACCGTCACGGATTTCTTCCCATTCAGCAACACAACGAGGGTGAGAAGTGTCACCTTCAGACCAAAGACGAGCCAAGACAACCTTACAATCTTCTTCTTTACCGTGAGCTTGCAACCAACGAGGAGATTCGGGCAAAATGAAAGAGGCGGCACCTAGAATGATGGCAAATACCATTTGGAAAGCCAAAGGGAAACGCCATGCAAAATCACCACTCACGAAATAAAGACCGTATTCTAACCAGTAGGCAATAGCGACACCGACGGTCAAAAGAGAGGCTTCAAAAGCAACGTGAGCACCTCTGGACTTGGGAGGGGATAATTCAGCTTGGTAGACAGGAACAGTGGCAGTGTTCATACCATTACCAATACCAGTAATGATACGAGCAACGATCATCATGCCAGAGTTAACAGCAGCAGTTTGTAAAATAGCACCGATACAAAGAATTAAACAACCAACACGAATGGTCTTTCTACGACCTAACCAATCACCAACACGACCAGTAGATAATGCACCGGCCATACAACCAATTTCGTAGAGGGCAACAATAGCGCCCATTAATGCAGAGTTGGGATTTCCCATTGTGTTAATGAATAATTCGTTGGCAACGACACCAGACATAACACCCTATCATAAGCAAGTTAGTTTTTGATTACGTAAAATGAAGAGTTCAAATTATACATACTTGGTCGTAACCAAAGAGTAAAAAGCCAACAGCAGCTAAAATTGTAGATGCTCTTAGCAGAGATTTTCCTTGCAATAAAACCATTTTTTTTTATGTGTATATGTTGATTTGAAAAAGAAAAATGTTTTTGAATATGAAAAAAAAAGGTTGATGTGAGATAAGAAAAAAAAATGTGGGGGTTTATATATGCTTTTTTTTTTTTTTTTTTTTTTGTTGTGGTTTTGTTTCGGAGAATCTTTAAAGAACAGAAAACAAAAAAAGGTACAATGCGATTCTATCTAATTGGTAGCCTTCTTGTTCAATTACATAAAATCAATAAACTACTGAGTTTAATCAAAAAGAGCTAAAAAGTACACATTTGTAAATACTAAATCTGGGATCATCTGGGACGCAATATAATTGGCTAGTTCCCACGTCATAGTCGCTTTACCCTATTTGACACTATTCACTTTTTTAAGGGTAAATATGTTATATAAGCAAAAAAGAGATCGGCGCATTGGTAACGGCCATTAATAAAAAAAAAGCCCCTTTTATTATGTTATGCTTCTAACAAACATTAAATGCAAGTAACCACTGTACCATACATAGATAAAGGTCATTAGACTAAAATGAAACAGCTACATATTTTTTTTTTTAGTTAACTGAGGTTGAAAAAAAAATAGTTTATATTCTATCATAACAGAATAAGTAAAAGTTTTATAAAAAGAGAATCACATCCGGGAATAGAAACATCCGTTATTGTTACAAAGCAAAAGATACGCTTGCTTCCTAAGTAATGGTCGAGATGTTTGTTGAAAATTGCAAATTTCTTTTATGAAACTTGTCAACAATAGAAAAAGTAAAATATGTATTGTTCTTTTTCAAATGATATCCTAACCCTGTTTAGTAAACAAAATGATTATGAAGTATATTTTAAAATGAATGTGAAATTCAAGAGATAACAACCACTCAAATAAAGTTATTGGACACTGCAAAGCAAAAGATTGTAATGGATATCATCGAATTGAAGCTATACCGAGAAAGTAAGAATATCAATATGTCATAAGGGTATAGATAAGACTTCCACCACATCGAATTTACTATTGATTTGCCTTTCGAGATCAAGAGTTTTATGCCAGTAAAAAAATCGAATGCATCATATAGATCGGTTATGTGTATGTGTTCGCTGCTATTGTTGTGTATCCAAGAAGACACAATGGCATTACCATGGTAACCATATGTAATTTAGACGTAGTATGCCAAAAAATCATATGCTCTTCCTTATGGTATCATTTCTAGCAAGTTGTGTCATGGAAACAAGACGTGTTATGCACGCACACGGGTCCATTGTGATGTATTTTTGATTGATCTTGTTTCGTGTAACTATGGCATTTCATCATCATTACTAAACCATATTTGTGTTAATGCTTTATGTATTCAACCTCAGAGACCCTTTTTTCCTCCCCGAAAATGTGTTACAAAGCAGAATTTTTTGTGTCGTAAAACAAGCGTTTGATTTGTCAGTTTTCTCTTTACCAGAGGATGTGTCATCTTTTGGTAGTTTTTATTTCTTTAAAGTTTATACAACAAATCATCTTGATAGATTTTAGTGATCTGAATGCAATGCAAACTAATTCTTTGTCTTCAACTGGCATATCATTACATGCTTCACCTATCTTATTTTGACAGATGTTTTCTACACCAGTAACCAATGTCGCTTTAAATGTTCTCTCACTAGTATCTGGAAATGTTCGATCAAGTACATGTGAGGAAGAACACTGTCTAATTAATAACCTTGTCTTTCAGACTAAATGGGTAACCGTTTCCTGGAACGAATGAGCCTTATATTCCACTGTTGTAAAATCAACCCATGCATTTTTTTTATATGAAATAAGACGATATGTGCTACCGGCCCAGCAGTTTCTCATTATAATATTAAAGCAACTAGCGGTATACTGAATGAAGTTGTATTACATATAGTTCATTGTTCTACTGTTATTGTATGTACATGGCTCAAAGAACTAGCTTAGAAATCACTGAAAAGTCAGGATGGTAGAATAGAAAGGTGGTTCTCACGTAACACTTTAAAAAAGCTCACGGAAACTAACATGTCTTTCCGGCAAGAATACTTGGTGTTGTAATGGCTGAATTCTTTCTTTTGCTGAGATTCTTGCACATTCTTTCAGTCTTGTTCTTTTGCTTCGATAGTCGATGCTGTATTTAATGTAATACTCTAAAAGTAAATGTCATGTAAGCGTTGCTTTTTACCTTTACTTGCGTTAAAACAGTACAAATAGAGCAGGAAACTCCCCCAGTCCGGAAAGTTTTTCTACAACGTTATACTTTCCCCACGGGACTATGGTGAAAAACTCCACTTACGGAGCCCATAGCAAGAGTGGAGATTTTGTTGCTTTATTTTGCTCAATTACATCAAAAAACAATTAGAGGAAACATGTATAACAAGTGGTGACCTTCGATAAGGATATCGAGATCAGAGGCACCACCTACCCCAATATACAGTATTTATTTGAGCATACCTTTTTATTTCAATGCCCAGGTTCATGAAATCCGAGATACCATCACGTCCTACCTTTGATGATGACTTGATTTCACGAACTGCATGGTTTGACATAAACAAACCAGCCAGGGTTATAATTAGTATTGTTTGAATTCATCAAAACGACTTAGGCGCTGTAATTGATATAGTGCGAATAAAACTAGTGCAATATATACTGCACGCACTGTAGTGGCGCGCTGTTATTCTAAACTTCATACTTCCTTGCCGTTGGTAAAATACTTAATAGCACCTCTTTACCATTGTTACAAAGTACATAAGAAATACAAATCGTACATCATGGGTCATTTTAAAAACAATAATCAGCAAGCTGGCCACCTTATGCTCATTGACTATAGTATGAGAGAATTTACCGTATACTAGTCCCTGAAGATAGCACGAAATCATGATGGTCACACAATAATGATAAGAGTACTATATTTTATCTAAAAGGCTTTATTGTTTTCCTGAACGAAACGTAATTTGGTGAGCAACAAACAAATAGGGTGAAGAACAATAAATACGTAGGTTAAATTAGAAGGCTGGTCCATAGCTAAAAAAAATATAACGTAAACTCTATATCATCATTCACCAACTCGTATATCGGCCCATAAAGCAATAGTAAGTACCTGCGCTCCATATTAAGTAAATCGATATAGAGATAAAAGGGGTGTACTACTTATTGTTGGATTATATAAGCAGTCCCAATTACTTGTATTTTCAAGATGGTTTTATATTGAAGATACCCTCAAACATCTTTAGTTAGGACTATAAGAAACAGAAAGTTCTGTAATAAGCGTATCTATGATATTACAAAATAAATCAGGTGACATCTGTTTTGTTGTTGGCATCCACTGTTAAAAGTGATTTATAATTTTATAATTGTAGCCACAGCTAGCTTCATTTGGTTAATGAGAAGCGCTGGCTTTACGTTATATATTTCAAGAACTGGTCCAAGCTCGTCGGTGTCACTGTTTGTTATCGCCCGTAAGATGAGCTTATATTAGAACTGTTACCATATGGAGATAATTTGTTCTTATTCGAGTGGGCGCATACATACCCTTCCATGTATGTAAAAAAACTTACCCGCTCTACCAAAAAACAGACGATAATTGACAGCGCCTTCTTTTTTCCTTGTAGGGATTATCCTATATGAATAAAGAGGCTGTATTTGAGGCTATCTTATGCAACTTTAATTTTAAGCCTTCAAAGCTAATCAGTACACTATTAAAATGAATGAGGTCCCAAGAAATGTTAAAAATATAAAATAAAGATTTTTGCGCAAATCAGTCCTACGTTAAGATTCTCTTTAGAATCCTACTGTAAATGACAGTAATTTACGCAAAATTAATTCAGGATTTTACTAAGCAAAAGGTATATATCCATTTGAGGAAATGAAGTGTAACTTTATTAACTCGGTGATCAGTGAAGTGAAGTTAGAAGTGTATATGCTGACTGCTCCAATTGGAACTGCCGGGAAAAAAGTTCCAAGAGACTATGATTTGATATCGAACACAGTACCAAGAAACACTTCCAAAGTGTTGCGAATGCTAAACCCAAGATAGTAAGCACACCCACACCATCTCCTGCGGCATTAACGAATTATAATTACCGGAAAGCACGTAGATCTTTCCGCGCCTGGGAAGGGCTTCCAACAAAGGAAAAAGTTTAAAGAAAGTTTGGATTTTTTGAGTAATGAAAAGCGTCATAAGATTCAATACATATATGCTTGGTTTTAATTTCTTTTTTTTAAGAAGGCGGATAAAATTGTCTAAAAATTTAACCGTTCCATGGTTATTTTTGATTTCTACGCTTGTTTTGAAATGAATATGCACCAACATGTACCTTAAAATTTAAGGTTAAAGTTTCTACGCCCCCCTCTGTTTTCAACGGTAGCTAAAGAATAAGGTTTCTGTTCTCGCCTGCACTATGTATTATATATTTCAGGTACAGTCATGTTTCCATGACTCAATGAGGATGCAAAACAAGTATCCATGGTTACTCTATAAAAGGTAGATGTCAGTGAGGTTAATTTACATAATCTATTATTATTAAGCTACAGGTGGCTAGGGTTGTACAATGTAAGTTGAGTTTTTACTAATTCAATGTTGCATGTGACATTAGGGATCAGCCACAGTTTAAACCACAGCTGGTCCGAAAGAAATGCAGCAACAGTCATGCAACCACTGGAATTTTTTTTTTTTTTTTTTTATAAGCTGTCAAGGTGCAGATCTCTGGAACAAAAAAAGTGGATATTTATTTAATTTGTACACAAATTTGATATATATATATATAATAAATAAGATATAAGGGTGTAAAGAATAAGTCATAAAAGTAGAATTTACATCTAAAGAAGAAAAAAAAAGGTAATTGAGGGGAGGGGGTGGGGAGAAAGAAATAGTATAGACACATAGGTTTGAGCTGCATATAAATAAATGATAAGTCTACCAGAGTCAATTGTGTTTATATGACAGGGTGTATAAAAAAATAAATCTAAGAGCGACGACGAGCAATGCTGTATGACATTCCATTGCATAATAATAACATTTGGTCGATATCAATATAGACAGCACCTTTAAAAGATGTGCTTTCAATCCAGCTGGAAGAGTTTTTTGCCCATAAGTTTTCAATATGTCTTTGAGCAATAGCATCCAAAGTGACCCAGTTGCATCCATTAGCGTAAACCCATTGAACAGAAGGCATTTTTTTGTATTGATTTATTAGTCAATTGGTGGAATTAATGATTTTGATCTGATAGCTCAGGGTATTTATATGTTTTTTCATTATTGAATTTTAATTTAAGCCGATGAACTTAATTCTATTATAGTATGTCTATTTTTATGAAATTTAAAACCCTTTTGCCTAAATAAAGCAACCGTTACTGTCGAACAACTGCCACTCCACAACGGTTACAATATATAATTTTCGTGTCACTTTTGTTGAATTACGCTGTAGAAAATTAATCATTCTCCGCCTCACAGCTTACAAAATATTGACTAATGTTAAAGTCAAGCGATTACAACCTGGCTGCACTGACATTATAATTTTGCTGCTTATTAAAAACAATTGCAGCAAAGAATGTATATAATTAAAACATGAGTTCCAACATTTGTATTAATTAAACCTAAACGTTAAATCAAGCCACACCTCTTAAATGATAGAGTATGAAGGCAGTCAGTGATATTTTACAGATTAATCTAATTATATTTTTAACCACAAAAACAGAACCTTGTATCACCTTTATTAAGAGCGTGGAGTCACTAATTATAAAGTAGGGCTCAATGTACAACCTCAAGTATGAGACCCATTTCACGTCTATAAGACTACTTGTGGCGTTTCTCTAAAGAGGGGTATGCGCGCGTAAATCTGTAAATCTTTGCTTGAATCTTCCACTATTTATATACTCTTGTATAAATTTGGGAATTGACACATTATTTCAATCCATTGTATTCATATTTTTCACCATATATCTAGTCAATATACAATGCAAGAACAATCTTACTGATCACTCACTAGAAGGCCCTCTTTTATGCGGCTCGAATTATTTCATCATACAAACAATGATACGCTGAATAAAATTTTTGTGCTATGACAGTGTAGTACCAGACTCAAATGGAAATATGAATAGGTAAATAATTTCAGCAAGAAATTAGATCGCTCCTGCGCATAAAATGATACCCATTGTTTTCTTGTTTAGAGCATTGAAAATGCAAATGATCATAAAGAGTTTAGCGAAAGGCATTGAATAGTTGTTAATATTGGTTTGTGCGTTACATCAAATATTTCAAGTGCGAGGTGAGTGATACTCTTGTTCAACACTTGATTATAGTGTCAAGTTCATGCAGACATTTTTGAGTGCCTGGAGTAAAAAGAATATTGATATATAACGATGCGTATAAGTTGCAATTGCAGTAATAAGACTACGTGCTATATTTCAATGAGTGTAATTTTAAACGTTTTTACTTGATTTATATAAACAAGTTAATAATAGTTGAATAGAGAGAGAGGCTTATTAACATTTTACTTGTAAGAAATGACAACAATGTCGTGGTTTTTGAAAGAATAATTTCAATCTTCTATTTGGTCACAAAGTAATGATCATATTGTTGTGGCGTTTCTTGAAATCCTCTCCCCCACAACTAACAGGCACAGTCTCACTTTGGAAATTCAAAATGCACACACTAAAATAGGAAAGACTATTATGCGCAAACCAAAAAAAAAAAAATCTGATAATAGACGCGTTTCTTTGTCTTATTTTTTCATTCTTCTTTATTATTGAATCAATTATAAAATAGTCCCTGTTCATATAAATAGATATCTTGTAAAATGAGCCTTTATTTTAACAAAGTTTGATTGCAAGCCATAAACTAATCAATATCGTGACACCTATGCATTATTAAAGGTAATACGAACGTTTCTGCATTTTAAACTGTTCTATAAATTTAACCCAATGTACAAAAATAGACATTAGAACATTCATTCACTGTCACTCACTCACTCTCTCTCTATCATCCTTTTACTTTTATAAAATAACTTACTAATAATTACCTCTCGTGAGTCTTACAAAATAGAAACTTTTATTTTCCCTCCAACTCTTTTAAATACGCTACTACTACTACTACTACTACTACTAATACCAATGTATAAAAGAAAGATCTACAGACCCAGAAAACAGAAACAATAGGCCCATCCAATGGAAGCTTTGCTACGTCATCTTTTCTGCCCTGTTAATTATACTTTAAATGGTAACAATGGATAGTGTTTTCTGCATTGGTCACTAGAACTTGTTGTTAAAGTATATAAACGTGTCATAGCGTCTCTATGTCATTGTCACATTGATCCTTTGCCAAAAAGTGGCTTCTTTATAAAATCAAAAATAAAAATATACCCATTTTAAGATTCCTCTACTCTTTCACTATAGAGTGAAGCTCACTCATTAAAAAAAAAAAAAAAAAAACGTCTATGCGATATCCTAATACGTCAAATTGTGACACATGGATTAAAAATAGATCATTTCTTTTTTTAGATTAGAAGACTTAAAAATATCTTATTGTTGACAGAAGCTGACTAAAACACGCTTGTTTGCTTGTATTGATTTTTTTATTTTATTTACAAGATGCTTTCTCTATTATAGTAAGTTTAATGCTTTCTCTTCTTGTTGGAAAACTTCTTTTCATCGTCATTTCGACTCTTTCTTTGTGCAATGGCTTGAAGTTGACGTTTTCCATGACAATTGGGGAAATTGGATAAATCATAATAACTAGGTGCAAGTTCAAGCAACCATTCAGCTCTCACTTCAATACACGTTCTAATGTAATTACGTGTAGTCAACACAAATTCGTTATAAAGCACCCATTCAGGTTTATGATCCATACAAGATGAAGGGTGAAGTTGAACAATTTGATTATCTTTGACGGTTAAATAGTGTCCAGATCTTTCAAGGTGAGCAACTTGCATGAAATAACCAGCTGCAATCGCTTTTCTAATATTTGTGTAATAATTTCTGTTCTCGAAATCAGTAGATACAAGATCCAAATCGTTCTTTTCCATAACTCTTCTTAATTGACTTCTCACATTATCGGCAGATTTTAATGATCTTTGGTTTAAAAAGTTATCGTAACACCAATGAGCATCTTCATGATCTGAAATAAACAAATGAGTTCAATGTATCTATTTTCAAAAGCATCTTTACTTACTCGTTTTATAAGCATGGTAGGCATTTAAAAGTGTAAGATGATCACCATCAGCATGAGCAAATTGAGCTTTAGCTTCATCAGCAGCCTTACGTGCATTATTAGGGCGAACAAAAATTTGAGGCACAGAGAGTAAAGCAGCAATCGAAAGAATTTCATTGGAACAGCCATATTTGGGACTTTCAATAAGCATCTTACATAATTGAGGGTCAAGAGGGAAAGCAGACATGATCTCACCAGTAGGAGTAAGCTCACCATCATCATCAAGAGCACCCAAATAATTCAAAAGTTCAAGAGCACGCATCAATGTTTCAGGAGCAGGTGGATCCATAAAGTCAAAGTGAACAAGATCGTCAATACCAAGCTTCTTCAATTGAAGCACAACACTGCCCAAGTTACTTCTTAAAATTTCAGGGTATGTAGTTTCGATCAATTCTTGGTTAAAGGCTGTTTCTGTGTACAAACGGAAAGCTTTACCAGGTCGAGTACGACCAGCACGACCAGCACGTTGTTGAGCAGAAGCTTTAGAAATAGGTGAAACTAAAAGGGATTCAACACGAATACGAGGATTGTATACTTTTTGTTTGGCGAAACCAGGATCAATCACATAGACAATACCGTCAATAGTAAGCGATGTTTCAGCAATATTTGTAGAGACAACAATCTTACGACCAGGTGTACCTCCTGGTGTACGTGGAGGAGGTGCAGATTCGAAAATTTGTTGCTGAGCACGAGGAGGCAAAGATGAATAAAGAGGTAATACTTTGAGTGGACCAGCGCCCTGACTACGAATCAATTCATCACCTTCCGCCTTGATTTTACTCACTGCAGCTTCAATTTCTTCCTCACCAGTCAAGAAAACAAGAATATCACCTTCAGGTTCACTTACATGAATTTGGAGACATGTTCTGATAGCAGCTTCAAGATAATCACGTTCAGGTTCAGGTGTATAAAAGATTTCGACAGGGAAAGTTCTACCAGGAACAGACAATAAAGGTGCGTTGTCAAAGTACTTTTGAAATTTACCAGCGTCCAAAGTAGCAGACATGACAATCACTTGTAAATCCTTTCTTCTCTTGCACACTTCCTTCAAAAGACCCATCAAAATATCCGTGTTGAGTGTACGTTCGTGAGCTTCATCAAGAATGACAGCAGAGTATCTGCTCATCAAAGGATCAGACATGGCTTCACGCAACAACATACCATCAGTCATGTACTTTAAGAAGGTGCTGGGACTGGTGTTGTCTTCAAAACGAATACTATAACCTACTTCTTGACCCAACTTGACATCCATTTCATCAGCTACACGTTGAGCAACAGACATAGCAGCCACACGACGAGGTTGAGTACAAGCAATCATTTTACCCTTAAGATGAGGTAATTCATCATAAGCTAAAAATTGAGGAATTCTATTCAAACAATGAGTCATTGGATAAACACATTGAAAAAAAAAAAAACTTACTGTGTGGTTTTACCAGAACCAGTTTCACCAACAAGCACAACAAATTGGTTGTCGTGAACCATATCTAAAAATTCTTGACGTTGAGCATGTACAGGTAACTTTCTTCTTCCTTCTAAAATTTTTTGATATCTGGCAGAATAAGGTTTTCCTGTGAATGGATTGTTCTCTGCATTTTCAAGCTTTTCTGCTTGTTTAGCTGTGGTCTTTCTAGGAATCAACCCATTAAAGTTGTTTTTGGGATTATTGTCGTTTAAATGAGCAAGATAAGGATTATCAGACATTAGATCTAGTTATAAAAAACACAAAGGGACCAAAAAAAAACAAAGAAAAAAAAAAAAAAAAAGTTTGAAATAAAAGAACAGTCAAAAAATAAAAGTCACAAAATAGACCGGAGTCTCAAAAGAGTTCGAAAAAAAAAAAAAGAGGAGGCATAGGTCGTTCTCAAGCAGGTAGTTACTATTTGAAAAATAAATACGAATTTGGATAAAATAACAAAAATGAAATTTTGTAACACGGTAGTACATGATTGCCATTTTAAATAAATAATTAAAAAATAAAATACAAATATGGGTTTTTTTTAATGATTTCTGCTGTGAAGCCCCTTCTTCGATGACAAGCAACCATTTAATTCCAAACTGGGATGCTAAAATCCCCTTTCTCACGAACTCCAGTATGTAACCGTTTTTATATACTTTGATAAAATCCTTCTTTTCTTTTCTTTATTCCTTATCGAATACAACAACAACTTTACTTTTTAGACTTACCTTGCAAAATGAACAACAACCAAATAGTAACAATACCAACCAAGAAAATCGTGAATGGACACCTTTTACTTTTGTAAGCGAACAGCCAGGAGCTCAACGACGCTCTGGTGGATCCAGTACTAGTAGTGGAAGAGGAAGGGGCCGCCCAAGAAGCGAAACAAGAGGCGCTAGTAAGGCGAATGCTTCTGGTGATTCTCAAACAGCCAATTCATCAACAACCGCCCCTGAATCGTCCTCCTCGGTTCCTCGTCCCACTCCTACGGCACCACCTTCCAGTCAAGGAACTGGCGGCAACCCCGATGATGGTCTTGTTGATGATATTGGCAACAGTAACAACAGCAACGATACTTCCCGAATTCGCCCAGTTACTACTCGTTTTGACGTCGCTAGTCAATGGGTAGTTGTAGAGATTTTCGAGCAGTACTTTGCAAGAATTGAACTTGCTCCTAGCAACGCTGCCAAGACAGTATTGTACCAAGAAATTCTGCAATTGTATAACGGCAATACTGGGACTAACGGCCCAAGAACATTACGCGCCATCAAGAATCAATGGGATACGATTTTGAAGATCTATAGAAGAAGAAAAGACCAAGAGGAGCAAACTGGACAACCCCCACAAGCTGAATGGGTCTTTCAAAAAAAAAAAAAAATAGATAACATAACAGCAACTTTAGCAACCGTTGTTCCACCAACGGTCTATACGAAATTCAGAAGGGCTGGGGAGACTACTGACAACCGAGTCCCTGGCGCTAACACAGGAAGGGAGAATAACAGAAACAGTGGAAGAAGTAGCAACCAGCAGGGCAACGAGGAGCTTATGAACCAGTACATAAGCGCTGTGCGTGAGATGAACAATGAAAATCGCGCGGCTTACCAGTCACGAACAGAATTGCTGGATAGACACATCTCCACCAGCACCAACTTTTATTCAGCTTCGCTTGAATATATGCATATGTTTGCTGAATCCAGGCAACAGTTGGTGCAAAGCCAACAAGAACAAGCTGCTAATATGAGGGGTATGATGCAATCGTTGTTGGCTAGAACCAACACACTTGAAGAATTGCTTAGGCAACAACAGCAGACGAGAGATGGTGGCAATACCACCCGCCAACGATCACCTTCCTCCACACCTCCTCCTCATCGCACTGAATCTGACCCTCCTCCCTCCTCTAGTGAAAATCAATGTAGAAAACGCCACAGACGTTTTTAATAAATGCATTATTTTTTAAGTTTTTTATAGTTCTTATGTTTTAGTACTTAATAAAGTATGTCGTGGTTTACTGAAAATTTACCTTTAATGTAAAGCATCTTCACCAAAAATCGATATAAATAACTGGTCGCGTCGAAGTCTTCCAGCACTGCTTCGATTTCGTTCTGTTACTTCTTCGAGGGTCGGTTCGTCTGATGTTTGTTGCATGAAGGGTAAACTGTTGTCAATGTCGAACTGTACTTCTCCACGATCAATACATATATTATGTAGTACACAACATGCTGAAATGATGTCGTTGATATCCATCTGGTTAAGAATATATATATGAAAGGCAAGAAACCTCCATCTAGCGACAAGCAAACCAAATGCTCTTTCAATTGATACTCGAGACTTTGACAGCATAGTGTTGAATTGGCGCTTTGTTGGGTTCCTCATGCATTCGCTTTCAGGGTATGGAGTCATTAAGTGCCGGCTCAGAGATAGGCTGAATCTCCAACAATGAATCCGTCTGTGGGGAAGTATGTTTGCGGTTTCTGACCATAACTGCAACATCACTTGAATGAAAGGCTGCTACGTCATGGCTTCTACTTAAGAAAAACACACAACTTCAGTAACATAGTAAGAACAATTTAAAGCAAGACAATCTCTATTACCTGAATCACCAACTCTGATATACGTGAATCGACAAATTGAATCACACACGGCCGTAAGTTTTACAGAATAATTACCCTTTCTGTCACGAAAGAAGGAACCGTACAAAGGAGGGCTTGGTTTTCTGATAATGCAGTTTTTTCCATCAATCACACCTATGATATTTGGGAAGCGTCTACCAGAGGTTGTCAACGGGTATTCAAAATCAAGAGCAATTTCAGTTGCACGGTTGGGATCAGTAGGCCATTGAATCGTCGTTTCTGTCAGGAGACCTTTGATTGCCTTGGTAACTCGACGAGTGTAATTGATATAGCTACCGTAAGATACAAGCCAATCTATATACGCCAATCTGTATCCAAAATGGTTATTGGCTAAACGAACAAGTGTGATGGCCACTTGTATATAGACCGGAGTGGCGTTATTCGCTGATAATTATAATTCAGGATGCTCCTCAAGTTTATTTACCAACCATTCGAACGTCTCTTTATCGATTCGAAAATTAGCTTGAAAACTGTCGATTGGGTTGTCGTCATCTACTAATCCATTCATCTTGGCCCCAAAGTACCTAATTCGTTCAACTGCATCAGGTCTATCCTCTCGGCGCGTTGTTCTTGTGCGAAATCCAAAAGAACCTGTTAAAAAAGGATGCAACAGAGTCATTGGGAAATTAAACTCGGCTTCAAAATCGTTCATGATGAAGCTACGAGAAAGAGTTTCCTCCATTCTCAACGATTGCTGCATAATTTTCATGATAAAAGCAAACTCGTCGTCGAATTCATTCAATTCTTGAGAATGCTTTTGTAGTAAGTTCTCATACGATACTAAGGCTAGCTTGTATAACTCTAAAAGTTCAGAATATTCTTGAATTAAGGCGTTATTGTTGTTCATTGCAGATAAGTAATTTTTTATGTGAAAATAAAGGGGTGTTATGCTGTTTAGTATTTTATCCATTTTCGTAATTATTTTTCACTTTCCGAAATATTATCAAAAAGGAAAGTTGTACTTTATGTACACAATATCTGAAAAAAGCTAGCTCGTAACACTTTCCAAAAGCTGTATTTATCTATTTTCAGGTAGTAACTACCTGCTTGAGAACAACCTAGGAAATCAAATCGTCGATCCATATTTTTTCTAGCTGAGTTGTATACGTCTACTAAAGTTCTTTTGGCGTTTTTTCTTATAGCAGACGCCACCGATGCCCCCTCGCCTCTAAAAACGCTTGACAATTAATACAAAAGATTAAATAGGAATGCATGAAAACGTGTTTACCTTATAATTTCGATTCTTTTTAGATTTCCAAAACATCTGTCGATAATACACCACAAGTGTATATTATACCAAGTCTCGGAGTGATCATTTGCAAAGCTATCAAGTTCGTACTCTTGTAAAAGCATATGTATCGATTGTTTAATCCAGTCTAAATCGAAATGTTTATCTTGATGGTAACTGTCTTCCCAACTTTCTTTTTGTAACAATGCTTTTCTTATGCCTACTGTTGATTTGCAGTTGAATCTGTTCAAATATTGTTTGAAATCGTCAGGCAGTTGTAATGGTATGTCTCTTAATCAAGAGAAGTATATCAAAATACTTTCAGAAAACCTCCTTTCTTGGATGAATGAGGTAGCTGACCAAGAAGGGAGGGATATGATCCTTCAAGAAGCTGGGGCTACCTGTCATGCCGGCGCCTTAGCCAAGTAATGGAAGAAGGGTCATCAGATCGAGCATATCTGGGCCACCCTCAACCGCAAGGTAGAACAAAAAAGCAGAAGATTTGAAGAAAATTCTTCAAGCAGAGTGGGAACGACTGGACGTTGAATATGCAGAACGTTTAGTTGAAAGTATGAAGAACCGCTGTATAGAAGTCATAAAGTCCAAGGGTGGCCCAACAAGATATTAACTTTGTTTTTTTTTAATGAATAATAGATATGTCAATAACTCATTTCATTGTAATTAAATATTGTTGCGCGTGGTAAATTTGTTTTGTGAATGGTCATTGAAAGATGACCATGTTTTTCAAAAAAATAATGGACGGAAATTCAACTGCATTCTCGCTAGATACGTCAGAAAACCAAAAAAGAAAATTTTACTTACAGCAGAAAAGACAACCCCCTTGAGAACGACCTTAAAATCAATTTTTAGAATTTACTTGCCTTTTTTGAACGAAATAAAAAAAGAAATCAGACAAAAGGAGATAAGTTTCGCCAGGAATTGAGATATATATCTATAGACTTTTTCTCCTACTGACATACATCAATGATTATCAATTAACGGAAGAAGGTATCGCACAGATACGAGAGGTTTTTGGCACTTACAGTCGAAGTTATAGATTCAAAAATAACAATATACTATATTACGATTGCAAAGCGAATCCTATTGTACATTTAAAAGCATATTATAAACTAGCTGATTTGTGTGAACGTTTAGGCTCTAAATCCTTTACATGCTTCCAACTGAGGCGAACTCACATACTATGCTATGTCACGATTGACTCAATGATATTGAAGGCTGTCAATCTTTCCTGTAAGGCCCTGAAAGATCAAGGCGAACCAAAGTCACTCAAGTTTCGTGGGATGATCCAAACAGATGGTGTTGGAGTTTTGATATTATAACAAAACAAGGAAAAAACAAAAGGTAGCACAAGGAATATGGGTATCCGTGTCCAAACAGACAATAACGAGAGAGATGTGCATCAAGACAAAGCGGCCTCATATATTGATATGACAGCAATCAAAGAGCGAAGGAGACTAAATCAAGAAAATTCAGGAAACTTCGCCAAAAAAAAAAAAAACAAGCCCAAAGCAGTTAGCGATTTGGAAAAAATCTTTATCTAAGCATGTTAGTTTTACAGTTAATCTCTAAAAGTACTCCAGCTACTTAGAAGCAAGACGAGATACAGACAAGCAACTCTCAAACTATTATCAAAGCGATGGTTTTGGGTCCCTTCCTTTCAGGAAAATGAAACTTTCTTCATACATTAACATAAAGCAGTCTGATGACCGTCTGGTGAAGACGCTAAAACAAAAGTTCGGCCAAGATTGCGTACTTGTTTTGGGAAATTGGTCCGCTAATCATACAAAATACCAAGAACCTATTACAGGTATTGATATAAGAAGAATGTTAAAGAAAGAAGGGTTGAAGACATACTTGTTGGATGAGGATAAGGCTTCTTCATACTGTCGCAAATGCAAATATGGGAAGCTGGGAAGTTTTTGTATGTTAAAAATCCGCGACCGCATATGCGAGGCAAGTATCCATTAATTGAGTGCCATGGCCTTTTAAGGTAAATAAGCAGCTCTTATAGATGTACAGATCGAAGCTTTTTAGTGCCTTCTCGACTTTGGAACAGAGACTTGGCTGCAGTACTGGGCATTAGGGACATTGTGTTAAACCATAGAGAAGCTCTTGGTCGTCCCGCAAGGTTTCAAAGGGAGACATTGAAACGTTCTTCAACAAGCACCTCCTCCTCCACCCACAAAAGAATCCGCCCTATGCTTTCCGATTGACTGTTCTCCTGAGGAAGGGAATACTGATAGGGTAAATCTTTGATGCAGGTAACTTACTGTATATCTCAATCCATGGTGAAACTTATTTCCTTTTGTCTGATTTCTTTTTTTCCATTTCGTTCAAAACACTGTAAATGTTGTCCTCATATTGAGATAACCGCTCGATATAGTACCTCCTAAACTAATAAAACGTGGCTTTGAAATTTACATACATAAAACACGTGTTGAACCCTGGTTCTTTAATCAATATGTAGCCTTTGACAGCTAACTACAACAGGTTTATTTCAAGATATCTTTTATTATTATTAAGAGATGTGATTAATCATGATAGAGAGAGAAAAACCTAGTATTGTCTAGTATATGCAGTATTTATTATTAAATAGTAATCATAGTAGTATTATGTACTAACTCCACCTTCCCCTCAACATCTATATAAGTATCAATATAATGAATTTATGCAAAAAAAAAAAAAAAAAAAAAAAGAACAAATGGTATTATTTAAACATATAAGTTAAATTGAGCTTGTTTTGTTTAGTCATAGTTTCTTATGTAGTCCAGCTCATATTGCTTTTGCTGAAGTTTACATATGTAAAAATTGGAACTGGTATTACGTGGTGTCATTGAGGAGGGTTGTTGATGCGACCAACAAGAAGACAAAGAAGAATCACTACTGCTTTCATCAATATAATCTCCCACATATGCAAGCATAGTACTCGCTAATGAGTCTGTATACTCCAATTCATGTGTGTTCTTGCAAGATACAGAGAAGAAGAACGATTTACAGCCAAGAATCATGCTCTTTAGCTCAGGCAAGGTAATTCTCTTACTAGGATTCAAGCAAAACATACGTACCAAAATACGTTCAAGACTTTTGGAGATGTTGGGAAGTATCGTTCGAAAGAAACGATGTGGGTGCTTTACGTAAGCTGCAAATGCGGGGTCTTGCATGTTGGCTTGTTTCCATGGGTTACGGCCAGAAACCAAGTTGATCAAGATAACACCCAAGCTCCAAATATCATTAGCAAATGTGTCATAATAATGGACTTGTTGGGTTGGCGTTCTACCTTGACATTCTAAATTTAATAAGGGGAAGTGTTAGATGAAATGACAAAATTCACTTTGTAACTGTACCAGGTGAGAAATAGAACGAGGAACCACAATAAAACTCTTTTGAATACAGTTGTGAAGTAGCAAGACCGAAATCAGCTAATTTGACACGATGGTTGGGAAATAAAAGAATATTTTCAGGCTTTAAGTCTCTATGTGCGATCATGTTCATATGACAATGCTGTACAGCATCTAGTAATTGGAGAAATAGGTGCCGAGTAACTTTTGTTTTGCCCATGATAGATTCTGATTGTGTGATATTACTGAATAAATCGCCATGAGTTGCATACTCCATAATAATAAATATATGATTACGTTCTTCAATGACTTTTTCGAGTGGAAGGATGTTGGGATGTCCTGATAATGTAGAGTGTACTTCTATTTCGTTTCTTGTAATGGGATTATCTAATAAACATTTGACAGCGTAATATTTGTCTGCGGTGTAGACGTATCTACCTAAATAAACAACGCCATATGAGCCTGAACCAATCACTGAAATCAATTCAATGGAATGATTATCTATGAACGTGTACAGGAATTTTTGAGGGTTTATTTTCAGCATGAATGAAAGAAAAGAAGAAGAAAGAGAAAAAGATGCTTTATATACACAACAAATCTGCAATGGGTATCTTTTTTAATTAAATAAAGTCTGTGTTTCGAACCTCCTTACTTTTGTTTCTTTATATTTTGATTTATGTAAAACGTTGAACCCCCCCCCCCTCCCCTTAAAATACGTGGTTATCATCTCATGGCTCCTTGATTGATTTAAACCCTTTTTTTCACAAACTCCCTTATAAAACAATGATGTATAACTAAGCCATTCAATACAGTAAATGTCTCTTTCACCCCTTATTTTTCTTTATGAATCGTGCTTATATTTTGTGTTGCAATGATCCTTATTTCGAGCGTCATGAGTCTCAAGTGCGTATCTACTATAAGAGCGATACAATACTCTTACTGCGTGAAATAACGTAGCTTATAGATAGTAAATTGATGATTGTTTTTTTTTTTTTAATCCTCTTCCATGTAATACAATAATTTTAAACAGTGGAAAATGCTAGAAATCTTGAGTAACCTATCCTCCCTATCTTTAATTACCAATGCCAATCTTCTAAATCGTATCAATTATGGTTGGCAATTACTTCTCGAGAGCGCGGGGCACTGTCTTAATTAACATGAGATAGGCTTTTACGTGAACGACATTGCCACGAATCAATATCCCGAGGAGTTAACCATGCACACAACTGGACAGCAAATACAAGGATAACCCTATTTACTAATTACCTATGTTAGTTGTCAAAGGAAACTCGTGTCTTTAATATTGTTTTTATCATGCAATATTCATATACAACAAGAAGAAATAGGAGAGATTGTCAATTAGATTTTTTTTTTTTGCCGAAAAAACACGCTATCCCCCCCCCTTTTTTTTTTTTTTCTCTTTTAGCTGTCAACAGTAACTAAGTCTATTTCACATGCCATCTGCTGTTATAGTGGTAAATAAGGTACAACCTTTGTCTGTGTGACTTGTTTCAGCTTGTCTTTTTTTTTTTTTAAAAAAAAAAAAAAAAACCTTTTCCCTTCACTCCTTCTCTGTTTTATTTTTCATGTCAGAAGATACGTCTTGGATTGAGGCACCTACACAAGGTGAACCTGTGGAAGAAAAAAGTCGTAAAGTGGTTGTCATTCTTGAAAATGCTTCTTTAGAAGTGTATCGTAGCAACAATTTTCGCAATGAATCCAAGATTCAGTTATTGAATTGTGATGAACATCAATCTATTTTAAAGAAACTTGGTAAAGATATTGCTGATGCAAGACCAGATATTGTTCATCAAGTAAAGTAACAAAAAAAAAAAAGAGAGAGAGAGAGTTATCACTAAAAGAATGAATAGTGCCTCTTGACGTTACTGGATAGCCCACTCAATAAGTCTGGTCACTTGGATGTAACGTAATAACACATAATAATGATAACGCAATATAGAGATATTAAACAGTCCAAAAAAAAAAGGTTTATATTCGTACTTCAAATGGAACTGTCATTCATATCAACCCTGCATGTCGTATACCAAGAACTATTAAGCGATTCTCTGGCCTAATGGGTAACAAAGAAAACAGAGTGATAAACAAAGGGCAGTTGTAACTCATAGAATTATTTTAGTTCAACTGTTAGAAAGAGGTAGTATTTCTGGTGATTTAGAAGGTCATACAAAACTTTTAGAAATCTTGCCACCCCCTGTAAAGCAATATCTTCCTGAAAACGCTTTAAAAATTGGTAAGTCTTGTTTAATAGAGAGGGGAAAAGTATGTTTATCGTTTATTTTATAGCACTTTCATGGAATGCTACAAAAGTGAAATTATATAAATACTTCAAGGAAATACCTGAGGGAACACCTATTGTTGTGGCTGTAGGTGCAATGGCTAAAGGGCCAGATACATTTGCTGATGATTATGTGGATAAAAAGATTGGTAAACAAAAAAAAAAAAAAAAAAAAAA